>JASCZW010009125.1:0-44842 GCA_034211315.2 Aedes japonicus
TTATGAGCTAATCGAGGAAAACGAAAGCGTAATTCCCATATCTAATTCACAGATCTCCACTTGCGCAACGTATCCTTATCCCGAAAGGATATGTGTGAAAATTCGTCGAATAATTATGACCATTAAATTGATTTTTTCATAAGTTTAATTATTCCCTCTCTCGTTTGCAACCGGCCCATCAGGGTGAACACTTTGTGGCGAGGGCGAAAAACGAATAAAAAAAAAGAAGGAAACACCTGCAAGATCGGCCATTAAGCCATCCGAAGGGGCAAACGTTGCGTCGATCGATATTTTCCCTTTAAATGCAACTTGGTGGCATTTTCACACGATCTGCGGTTGGGCCAATTAGGTTGATTAAAATCTGACGACGATGGCGCGACGGTATGCGTGTGTTGTAACGCGTTAAATCGATCGACTCCTGGGCCTGAATCGACTACAGTCTGGGCGGCAGACTTTTTCCTCGTGCGAAAGAGTAGTTCATCAACCTGTCATATTGTACGCTTTTCATCATCGTCGTCGTCGTCGAGACTTTGTCAGTCCCACTGGCGGAGAAAATAACTTCAATTGCATATCTTGCAGTGCCGTCACTTTCGTCCCATACAGATGGCAAGACAACGTCGCCTATCCGCATTTGTTTAAGCAACAAATCAAATTTCCTCAAACTCATTTAACCACATAATAACTCAATCCAAACAAACGCCGGCTGTGCTGGACAGTGACAGCTGCATGACTTGACAGGGCCTCCCCGGTGTAGCAGCTACCTCTCACATCAACGTACGGGTCCAAAGATGATGAACCTCCCGTCTCCCTTCGTACCTTCGAAAAGCTCGCCTCTGGGACGCGTTCATCAGCTTCTGCCAACGCAGTCAGAACAATCAAACCGAACGACACGGAGGCGCAACATTTCATTGAATCTCTCAAATTAAAACCTTTTAAAACGTACATTTAATTTAATTCACGTTTAATAAAGCTCAAACTCATTCCATGATTGCTACTGCCTTGCGAAGGCAGATTGAGTCCGATTCTGCGTCGACATGCAAAATGAAGGTTTACCTACCATTAGTGGTTGGGAAGCGTAGGTATGGGAATTGGACGTTTTTCTTTGCAGCAGGGTAGGATTACGATGGGCCATTGGCGCTGCTGTTGCTGGTAAAAAAGATGCTGCACTGAGAGAAATCTTGCTCCATGTTGGTACGTAACGTAAAGCTCAAAATTCAAATCCATACCGCTTTCTGATTCGGTATGGCAAGCATGAAAATGAGCATGAACATGATTGACCGCCCGCGGTTGCTACTCCGGTACAGCCAGATTAGCTCCAATTTCACAGAGATTCAACAGATGATGCTTGGGACTAAAGCCTGTCCACGTTAAATTTCGGACACCAAAATAATAGCAAATCAAAAATTACACATCATTCATTAAAACCAATTGTTTGTTTCACAATAATAGAGTTATACCTGCACTAGAAACAGTTGATTCGTTGGTTCAGTCTTGTCGGTCGAGATCAAGTCCCTCTTGTGAAACGAGCTGACACCGTATTTCATTTCCAAAACCAACCACTCCAATAGCTGAATCTACCAGATCCAAAACAAGATCCTGGAACAAACACCCCCCTAGCATTGACCTCTCACTTCTCCATCTAGTTAAAGCCGGTGATCCCCTATCCATAATACAGGCTCATTTCAACAAACTTGTGCATGATAAATACCCCAAGCACCACAAAATATATACAGATGGCTCCGTCGCCATCGATAAAGTTGGTTTTGGCATCACCTTCCACTCCACAATTCCCCTTATTAGTTTTTCCCTACCATCACACCGCTCCACTTTCAGTGCCGAAGCTATTGAACTAATGAAAGCATGTCTCCTCATTCCACTCCCGATTGACTGTCACTCCGATATCTTCACTGACCCGGCAAGCAGTATTCAGGAAATGAGTACCACATCCTTGAAGCATCCCTGGCTCCGGCTAACCGAGGGACTGGCATAAGTCAATGGGATTGTCTTCTGCTAGTTGCTAGGCCGTGAGTAAAAATTGATGAAAGTCTTGGTATAACTAGACTAAAGTGAATTATTTACATGAGCAAAATTTCATAGCAATCAGTTTTGTGGTTATTGAGATATCATCGAAACAAGAAGAAAATCGCTGGAAAATGTTGCGCGCCGTCATGGAAAATTCGACTGCGACCATGAGATGGATCGCAAAACAACTGGAAATCACCCATACAACTGTGTCTCCGGTAGTAAAATCGTTTAAGGAGTCCCAGACTCTAAGGAAATCGAAGACAGCCGACCCTGTGAAGGTGTTGGATTATTTCAAGTATAATCCGAACCTTTCAATTCGTGACGCGGCTCTGAAGTCAAAGTGTTCCTCTTGGTTCGTTCAGCAAACCAATAAACGAGCTGCGTTTCGTGTATTCAAGGTCCGTAAGGCACCAAACCGGCGTGATCAACAAAACACGGTGGCCAAATCCCACGCAAGGAAGCTGTACCGAGAGTGGTTAAGGAAAACGATGTGTGTGGTTATGGATGACGAACCCTACATCAAGGCAGACGCAAAGCAGATACCGGGGCTGAAGTTCACGGTTTGATGTTCCGGAAGACATAAGGTAGAAGAAAGTGGACAAATTCTCCAAAAAATATTTGCTCTGGCAGGCCATATGCCAATGCGGTACACTGAGTAAACCGTACATCACAACGGGTACCATCATCAGCGAAATTTACCGCATCGAGTGCCTCCAGAAGCGTCTGTTGCCCTTCCTGCGGTCCCACGGAGGCGAGACATTATTTTGGCTAGACATGCCATTACGCGCGATCGACGTTGGATTGGTACAGAGACAATTACGTTGTTTTTGTACCAAAAACCGCCAACCCCCCAAATTCACCGGAGATTCGGCCGGTGGAAAGATTTTGGACCATAATGAAGGCCAAAGTTTTAAAATTGTCCAAGGTGTCTAAGAACGAATTGGATTTGAATGGATGAAAGTGATCAAAAAGGTCGGCCATTGCACAAAATGTAATGAGGGGTCTTAAGGGAAAGGTGCGGGCTTTCAGCAATGGAAAGGAAATTGAAATAAGTAATTAATCCATATGTTTAAGTTCATTCCCTAAAAGTTACAAGAAAATCCGACTTTAAATAAATTTTTGGCGAACCCTTTTTTCTGGTGAATTTTATGTACAGGCCTTATAGTAGAGATTCCTCAATTATTTCACATCAACAAGGAGTCATACGTCAACCTTGCATCCATGTCACTGACGTTACTCAGCCTCTAGTTTGTTTTTTTGCGAGCCTGCAATGTCACACTCGTCAATTTATACGCTTACATTGATTGCCTTAAACCAAATTAATGGGATTGGGAAACTAGTAGAATTTAAAATTAACACTTCATTTGATCACTTTTTAAAAATAAAGCATTGAAACACTTTTAAAAATATCACTAGTATACGCGAGCAAATTCCTTTAAATTTTACTCGAGAAAGCTCATCTTTTGACAGATAGGCGTTTTTCGTCTGCAACTTACAGATCTTGCAAAATTGCATTACAATCTTGCTGTTTTTTTTTGTTGTTCGGAACACGCAAAGTATATTGACAAGACAAATGTGTCCTGCATTCTGTTTAAAACTGGATTTTTTTAAATATTCCAAGTTTAAAATTCTGATCATCATTGGATCCACTCAGTTCAGGTGCTTTTCTGTGTTTTTTGCCAAACGACGTTTCAGATAAATACGTGAATGCTCCTTTAACCAAGTTGGTGAAGGCGCAGCTCTAAAACTGCATTTTTTCGGTCTATTCTAGGATTTTTTTACTCCCAGAGTATTGTAATTAATTGTACTTTGCATACTGTATGATACTTATGCCTCGAATGCGCCTATAGTTTAGAGCGGCCCAATAGCCGCCCATCCAGCTAAATTAAGTTATATTAAAGTTTTATGAAAGTCTCTAGAAATCAATTTGGTTTTATTATGGCTCCAAGAGGTGCCATAATAAAACAGGTTTATGAGAACCTACACAGCTTGTTTGCAACGACCTTAAAACCTTGTTTTCTCAAATTCCTTTTGCTCCTATCAAAAGTTTTATTTTGACTTTATGAACTTGTAAAATGCTGTTTTAAAAATCCGTTTCAGGCACATATTATCTGATTATGGTCAGTTGAAAAAACATTGTAAACCCGCTTTGCCTCCAGTAAATGCATTAAATGGCAATTGGGTATGCGAAGATAAATTGGTTTTGTAGCAAAACAGCGATTTTTTTTTCCAATCGCTGTGTTGAAATACAAGAAATAGTTCGAGTTATTAGTACGAGACACTGAAGAAATCTGCAAATTGTAGACGAAATACGCGTTTCTGTCAAGATAAGCAAAGGTAGTTGGAAATAAATCGAAAATATTTTTTTTTTCTCATTTCTAGTTACAGGTATTCCACTAAACAGCTCAAACTCTCTAGGATTGAAGAAATAAATGAAATGTGGAAAAATCAATGCATCCAAATTTTTAACTAGAAATCAAATAAACTGTAGAACGAATAGACAATTCAACGAATGCTGATTTTCTATTGAATTCCATAAGTTAAGGTACACTTGAAGAAGTTTTCGAAACTCATTTGATAAAACCACACATAAAAATTGATATTCAACATAACATGGATAAAACAGCCATAAAACCCTCATAAGTTCAAAAAGGCTCAAACTACGGGAGATTCTCAATACTATTTTCCAAAGTTCGCTTAAAACTTGATAGTTTTATCGTTACTAACTTGTAATGACATTCAAAACATGCTTAAAACTATGATAAAACTACCACAAGTTTTGATAAAGGGCGAACACGAAATTATTGCGACACATTCAACAGGGCATAACTTTTTTACCATTGGGTAAAAATTAACCAAATTTTGCACACTTTCTCATTGATGTGTTTTGTTTACATCCTGTCAAACTTGAAGTCGTGTTTTTTGATTCAACGAAAATGGAGGTGAACTAACGCGAGTCGAGAGAACAAATTCTTTCCAAACACCTGGAATTTCCTTACCTGTTGCACCGGCAGTTGGGAAAAACGTTGAACATTCACCATTCAACCGTCTCCAGAGTGTTGAAGTGGTTCCAGGAGCGGTTGGACCACGGCAATGGAGCTGGAAGAAAACTGGGACCGGAGAACAAAAAGACGGAGGGAAAGGTGAAGCGGATGATTAAAGCAAATCCCAACGTCTCAAACCGTGATTTGGCTAAAAAGATCGGCATGTCGCAGAGCTACGTCCAGAATGCAAAGAAGAGAGCTGGACTACATTCATACAAGGTACAGAACTTCCCAAACCGCGATGAGCGGCAACAATCGACGGCTAAAACTCGGGCACGGAAGCTCTACGAGAAGATGCTGACAAAATATATCTGCTGTGTGATGGACGACGAAACGTATACAAAAGCCGATGTTAAGCAATTTCCGGGGTTGGAGTTTTTCACCGGCAAGAGCAAGTTCTATGTGGACGACAAATTTTAGAAGAAGAAAATGTCGAAGTTCGCCTCCAAATATCTCATTTGGCAGGCCATCTGCTCTTGCGGACTGAGGAGTGAGCCTTTCGTGACAAAGGGCACAGTAAATGGCGAGATCTACAAATCTGAGTGCCTCGAGAAGCGCCTTTTGCCGTTCTTGCAGCAGCACGACAAAGCTCCGCTATTTTGGCCAGATTTGGCATCTTGCCACTATTCTAAAAGTGTCCTGGAGTGGTATGAGGCCAATTCTGTCCATTTTGTTCTAAAGGACATGAATCCACCAAACTGTCCGGAGCTGCGCCCGGTGGAGCAGTACTGGGCAATGATGAAGCGGGAACTTCGGAAGAGCAAGAAGACAGTCAAAGACGAGAAGGACATGCTAAGAAAATGGAAAAAAAAAAAACTGAGAAACTGGTACCGGATGACACTGTAAAGACTTTGATGGAGGGCATCAAGCGAAAATGCGATCAATTTTACACTCAAGGCTCCATCGATTAATTTTTTTTTTAATTTTTGAAGTAAATATATGTATAAAACTACCCTAAAATTTTGGTTTGATTCTAAACATTATAAGAAAATTGGCATGATATTTTCGGTGTCGCAATAATTTCGTGTTCGCCCTTTAGTTTTATGATTTTCCTCTTTAAGAACACTTCCAGTCCGTCACAAATATGTATTCCATTTTCGTTCAATTCGTTCTGCTGAATGGGAACTTTTTTTGTTTACAGTTGAGTGGAAGCTACTAAAGGAAAGAAAATCGATATATAAATAATATTTCTTGTCCAAAGTGGATACTTATCTAAATTAATTGAAAAATTAACCATAAATGCATCTGTTTTTTTTCCTGCAATTGATATATTTTTCATGCAACATTCAGTTCATTGGTGTTTGAAAGTTCGAAAATTTTAATGCGCCTCTGAATTTTTGCTAGAACATTGGCTTATTTAATAAATAATAAAATAGTTGAAAAAACAACAATTAGGTGACAAGGCTGATGAATTGTTAGACCTTGAATACAATGTGTCTACAATTCATTTGAGGTTTCAAAATGTTTCAACAGCATTGTTTGTTCGTAGCATTGGAAAAACGAGAGTTTTGTTGCATACTTATGTAAATGGCTGCCATTTCGAGGGAATCCAGAATAGCCACGCTCGCCATTTTTTCAATGGTTTCATCTAAAACTATCATAAAACGCAAATAAAACTTTTATTTCTTGCAAAATATTAACAAGATTTTTTGAGGAGCGCGATAAGTTATTCTATATTTGTTCTAAGGCAAATCATAAACAAAGAAAATGTGAATGTTCAAATCAAAAGTGCCCATGCATAATTGTTTTTCTTAGTCATAATTACAGCTTTGAATTTATTGTTTTTAATCACCAGCGTAAGTCGATAAAAAAAAATACAAAAAAAATATCTAACTTGAATATGCTAACAATGGTTTTGGGAAGAATAACAGATAATGATATTGCGTCGATGGCTGAAACATCAGTTGAGCGAAAAATGGTTTTTCTCTTGATTCATACGCTGAACCTAACGTCAGAAGAACTGCGCTGTGTAGTGGATCACTGAGCAATGCAGCGCACTACTTCCGACTTTAGATCTAACGTAGCAGTCATGGGAAAAATTTTCGCTCAGATGATGTACCAATTTTTACTTGCAACGTGTATAAATATTGTGTAGCCTATTGGGAACTAAAATGCACGACTCAGGAAAATTTAACATTAACATCAGTGTTGGTTATTGCCGAAACAAAAGGCAAAAATAATTTATTGTTATCCGTGCTTGAAACAGCCGTATCTATATATGTATTGGTATAGGCATCATACGCAGGAACTCAGTGAGTGAACAAGATTAGACGTTTTGTTGATTACTTCATTCCACCCCGCAAGACGAATAGACAACAGCTCTGCCTACTTGTGATTCACTCTTCATTGATTGAGTTGCTATGGAAATACGACCCAGTAGGATCGCCAGATGATAATGTTCGGAGACGAGAGATGATAGTATTCATTTGAGCAGAATCATTCATTGTCTTTTAGTTCGAATGGCAGTGTTGGAAGTTTTGTTGAGTATGTACCCGCGGGAAAAATCAGCTTACTCAATTAGATTTTTTTTTTAATTTTCCTTCTACACGTATCCGATAAGTCGTGACAATTTTTTTCAGAACTATTGGCACAATGTGTTATATAAATCTGATGAATTTTATATTACCTAATATGCAAGAAAAATCGTTATCGAAATTTCAATTGAAGAGGGTTTATCGTTCGTTGAACAAACACTCGCTTATTTTCTATTTCAACAAGAATGCATTCATTTTTGTTTAATGACACGAGAAAAATCTTCTGTACCAGACAGGGAATCCACAGCATCCGTGTTGGTAATGCCGGAGCATTACCAACTAAGTAACCTGTGCCACCATCAGTATCTACCAAAAACAGAAAATACTGGCCTAAAGGAACACATGGCACTTTATATTATCGTTTGGCGTTAGTTGCTACATATTTTCAGTTTTTCCGCTGTATTTACTGACTACACTGTGCTTTTCGGCTTCCGATTCATTTTTCGGATCCTGATCTCAATTGAATCAGGAAACGAAATTGAATCACCAACAGAAGCCAACGAACGAATCAATTGTGCAAGCAAGCAGTGATGAACACGCATACAATTGACAGGCGACGAAGTTCACGCTATGTTCAGTCAATGTTTACCTTGGCCCATCAGTTTTCGGTTTGTGAGGTCAAGCAGAACTTCTCATTGTGTACGTCTATTGAATCAAAAAAGAGCGTGCATTGAATGATTTATGATACGATTGGAACCATCCTTGATTAACATAACATTTTACTATCGTAGTGTACGTTAAATCTTACGTCGAAAGTACTGCGCTGTATTTCCACGGTGGTACGCCATAAAAAGGACGCATAACGCATAGACCCTTTTGATAAGTTAGTCTCAGTAGGCTGCGAATCCAATGGAGTCTAGCGATGGTCAAAAAAAAGTGTCGTTGGTGGAGTATTCAATATACTGGATAGGTTTTTATTGAATTTCCGCTTGAATGATCCACTATTTTATAATTTCTTTCACCTATGGGCGTCCATTGTTCAGTTTGTTCATTTTTCACATAATGTTCTTTCTCAAGGGTATGTGCTCTTATTCGAAATCAAATGGTTCTAAGAGCGTTTTTTGGCAGCATCTTCAAGATACATTCATCTTAAAGAAGAATTTCATAAAACTTTTTCAAAACTTTTATCAGGTTTTTGAAAGTTGCGAAACGATGTCTTGAGATGGGAATCATGTATTTTATAAAATTACTTATAAGGTGAATAACACTTATAAATGATGTAGTTGTATAGAGGTTGTGTTCTATAAAACTACATAGTATAAACTATAGTGTTCTATAATTACTCTTAAGAACTGTTAATCAATTAAAATCACCTTAACTTGGAAAATGCCCTGATAAAACCAGATGATCTCCATAATGCTTTGATAAAACTACCATAAAACATGAATAAAACCAATTTGCATTTGAATTGTTACTTGGGATATGCTTTGGAGCATAATACGCTGTAGAAAACACATTTTGTTTTGTATATTTTGCTATCAAACAAAATTTTCTTCGTAACACTAAAACTTTTTTATGAATATTATTTTCCACTAAATGAATCAGAAGAGCAGAAAATATAACAAAACAGAACAACTAAAACAGTGAAGTTTGATAGCAGTGGCCGTTTGGCCGGATGCTGGTTTTCATGACAGCCAATAAGCTTTATGAAGGTTTTCAAGTGACCATAATATTTTACACTAAAACATTTCCGTAATGTTTATGGTCTTATAAAAGTTTTATCAACTTGTTTTCACAAAATAGTTCTGAATGAAGTTTTATCAACAAAGCTGGGAAGAGTGCTATACGGCTGGAATAAAACTCAAACTGTTACTTGGATTCTGTGTATTAGCAGATTTTCTCCGTGCATTCACACCATTAGTCCCATTGAAACTATGAGAAATATACCATTGCATTGTAATAGGTAAATCACGACCATCACTTCTCATACGATAGACGCACGGTTCGCCACCACAAGTAATAGACGGTAGCATCTGACTAGTCTCAACGGTGCACAAACGACCACCGCGATGATGATCAAGTCCAGGATGGTGCAGAAGGCGGAGGACCTTCTTTGCTTGGTGGCGGCAGCAGAAGTCAACAATATAGCACCACAATAAAGCAGCCCTCGTTGTCTGCGTTGTCGTCGTCGATCGTCCATGCCGTTTGCCGTTTTTGATGCATTAAATCATAAATTATGCACATACAAAAGCTTTTAAACAATTCGATTACCCCTCTCGGAGGGCCGTCATCAGAAGCGCCGGTTAGAAGAGTGCGGAAAACATTGTTTATAGGGTTAAATCACATTTATGAGAAGGCATGAAAATACATACAGCATGCAATATGTAATCACACAGGTAACTCACAGAGGCGCTCCGGGCCAGTGGCGCCAAGTGGATTTCACATGAAGACAGCACACGGCACAGATGATGGTGGTTCAATGATAGACATGTTTATGGATAGTTAAATGTAGCAAATTTAGGTCAGATTCTGCCGAGCAACGGAACGGCGACGGCGGCCAATCGGAGTGCGAAAGCGCCATGACCAATAATGGAAGTGGAATTTTAGTGGCGTTCGGCTGATGGCGACTGCACCCTTCTCCGAGAGGCGCCTTCGTACACTCTGCAATAAGGCGCAGGACTAACAATTTAACTATTTGTGTTTATTTTGTAGTTAATTCGATCGATCAGCGCTGAGTCGAGATTGTAATTGGTGGACTGAGAGGACGTGATACGGCCGGACACATTGTCGCACGTTTATGATTGTCCACCAGTGTTCTGCAGTAGAATTAATGATTGGTTCGATATTCGGACTTGATGTGTGGATTAGGCAATTTTAGCAAACGAGTTCATTAGTTTCTGATCAGTGGTTCACTTTTATTTGAAACGCATTCTTAAAACGCTAATCACTATTGCTCCGAACCCAGAGCTTGATTTCACCGTAATTTTTAATAACTCTCTGAACAACCTCGTTCATGCCGTCCAATTTCTTTCGTAGAATATCACTTCGATCCTGCAGATCTTCTAGCACAGTCGTATTTCTCATTTGTTCGTACGTCTCTGTTGAATTCGTTTCCAACTGCTGCAGCACCTCCTTCACCGCACTAATTTCATCCTTCTCGGAGAAGCTCACATATTCGAGATAATCATACGAATAGCATCCAACCTTGGCATCCGGCTCATAAGTGCTGATGTTCCGAATCAACATCGATCGAAAAATCACATTCTAATCGCCGACAGTTCCACAGATTTCTAGACTCAATGTCACATGCGTCAGATGTGGAAACGATCTGTGTAGCTCTCGACGTTCAAACTTTTGAGAAAGTTTATGCGAAGCTCAGAATCTGCGAAACTTGGAGAATACCACAAGCTGCTATCCAGTTCGATAAGGAAATTTTTCCTCAGATTCAACTCAACCAGCTTGGGCAGCTCCAGTGGTTTCTCCGCTGGTTCAATGGTATAAATTTGATTGCCACTCAAATTGATCACTTCCACCTGGGTCAGATTTCGAAACGCTTCCAGCACCACAAGCCGAATGGGATTTCCTTCGATGCGAAGATAACGCAACTTTCGAAACACTTCCACAAACCGTACCGATGACGTAATCTGAGCACCCACCACGGTTAGTTCTTCCATTTCCATTATCCATCCGATAGTTCGAATAGAACATCGCCACATTGGTGAAAACACTCCCAGTAAGCCCGCAGCCCGGTTGGAATGGCAAACTCTGGCACGATGCAGTTGAAGAAGTTCACCTTCTCGGCTTCTTCCGGCAATCGACGCCTGGTACCGGCGAGAATGGACGAAAAATTCGACCGGAAAAAGTTGATGTTTGATGGGGGAAAATAAACATCCTGGGCATCTATATCGCTTCGGACGACGATGTCTTTCAGGCTGCAGCTGTTGGACAGGAGGATAGAGGTGTCTTCGGAGCTCTGGAAACAATTGTAGTACCAGGGCGCTGCTCGAGGTATTTGCAGAGAAACTGTTAATGCAGCGAGGCTGTTGGATTGAATTTGAGAATTAAAATGTGTCGTTTGATGGAAATTTGCGCTTACAGTATTGCGGAGAGATTCCAATCCATAGTGAAGTGATTGCAAAAATGTGTTGACGTTCGTTTTAGCCAATTACACAGCGAGCTGCATTCATCGGGTGACCTTTGATTGGCTAAGATTATCAGCTCCAGGTTGAACAGTTATTGTTGAATAGCTCATGGCGTATTTAATTATTTAGTCTGCGTGTGTACTCACTTTACAAGATTTGTTTTGAAACAGATGATTTGTGAGTGGCATTAGAAGGTTTATAATGTTTTAACTGCATAACGTTTGTATAAAAAAAATTGACTTTTTTTTCGGATGGTGATAAAAAAAGCTAGGACAGACATTGCTTTTGATAACTTTTCCATGGAAGGTAATTATTTAAACTTACTTGAAAAAATTCTACGCTCTTGCGAGCGACCTTCTGGCAGTTAACCGGAACATTCGCGATAGCGGACGAAATCATGCGTGTAGGCATATTTTTGAGTTCCTTCTTCGTTTTATTTATCAATTCCTCCTCAGTTTTCGCGACAAAAAGGTTGGAGTAGATCTTACGCTTCAGGTTGGCCCAGAAATTCTCGATGGGACGCAGCTGGGGGACGTTGGGCGGGTTCGCCGACTTGAGTACCACATCGATATTCAACCGCTCCACGATCGCTTCGAGTAGTGGGCTGACGCCAGATCCGACTAGAACACTGCGTCTTCGCCCTTGTGGTATTTCTTGATGACCGACGCAACCTCCGCCAGGCATTACGTACTATAAATTGCCCCGTCCACGGCCAGTCCGGAGCGAAAGAAGAGCGGATTTGACATCCCCTTCTCGATGATTGTCAGCCACAGCAGCACCTTCTTTGGGAACTTGGTGTGTGAAATAAACTTCACCTCGGAGCTCACTTGCCAGTCATTGCCATCCAGGGTTGGATAGGTCTCGTCGTCCATTGCCATCCATAGTCCTCTGCGTCATTGCGAGTGGACGCGACTTCCGCTTCCTGACATGTCTGTTCTTGTTGGCCAGGTACTTTTTCACTGTTTGGCCGATTGAACCGACTTCTTTTCCTTGTCGACTTCTTGTCGCTCAGAGTCGTCGGCTGTCCGGAACCAGGCTTTCTTCCTATGCTCTGATTGTTGTCTAATAGTTCCAAGATGTTGTAGATGCTTGTAGATGCCAGCGTCCACAAAGTTCCACACGATGTCAGTTTTCGATGCAGCGGGGTGCCGTTCTTTGAACGCGCACACTTCTGAACGGAGTTGATTCACTGTTTTTGCCATCACGGTTAGAGCTGTCAAATTTTGTCTGCTGACTTATATGGGTTACTATGATCTATGCTGCATGGGTAGTCTCGTTAGTGCGGGTGAAGGTAAACCCATGAAAAATCGGCAATTTTTGTCTATTTTTTTAAATTCAAACGTTATCGAGATTTTCAGACCTGGACTGGTTCATCTCCCGTCGTAGTCTCTCAAAGATTTTTTTTTTGGGTGTTTTCATTTCTTGTCCGGGGTGAGATTTTAATTCGTGACTTTGGCGTGAGAGGTATGCACTACGCCGGGATCGGCTCCCGAAGATTGTAATAAATCTGTCGATACGCATTTTGGTCTCGCTCCCATCATAAGAGCACATACTTGTGATACCCTTTTCCGCCCAAACGGCTACTTGACGTGCAGATGACTTGGTTCAGTGCGTTTGGTCTGGTAGGTTGGAAATCAAATTTCAACGTTCTTGTTGTTGAGTTAAGGGAACGTCCATTAATTACGTCACGCAAAAAATGTAATTTTTTAACCCCCCCTCCCCCCCTTGTCACGTTTTTTGTATGGACCTTCATTTTTTTTGTATGGATCGTCACGTTTTCCCAAACCCCCCCTCCCCCCTTACTGCGTGACATAATTAATGGACCTTCCCTAAGGCCTGTTCATGAAACCACGTAGACTCATATTTGAAAATCTCAGACTCCCCCTCCTCCCCCTTGTGGACTTTTCTCCACACAATTTTTTGGAATTTTGTATGAAGCGTAGACTTTGGTCAAACTCTCCCCCTCCTCCCAAAAAAAGTCTACGTGGTTTATGAATAGCCCCTAACTGTGGGAGCTAGATCTTTTATACAAAATCATCTGCTAATAAATTTTTAATCAACAAAACCTCCACCGAAAAATAAAGAACTACTTTGGGTAGGATTTCGTTTTGCTTATATGGTCTGTTTGTGTCCCAGCCCTGTTTCCCCCTTCACCAAGATTGGCTATTGTTGATTTTTTTTTGTCTCATATCTATTCTAAATTCAGTGTGTTGCCTTCCCAATCGCTTGTGTGTTTACTCTTCTATTTCAGCAGGTTCAGTTTGCGTCCTATTACTCATAATGGATAAAGATGATGAATGTGTCTGCACAGTTTGCAAAAAAAGAGACCGATGGTTCAAAAGTATTAACGTGCATGTATTGGTTTTCGAGTGCTCATTTCAAGTGTAAAAGCATCGTTGGTGCTTAATGCGGTGCGTCGTATGAAGGAAACTGTTAACTTTTGTTCATCTGATTGTTCGGTTTTATACCAGCAAATTGTGTCAATGACGAATAGTACTCATTCTTTGATGCCTTCGTTTACTGCAGAAATAATAATTTCAGCCTTAATTGCTAAGGAAATGCATTCTGTTAGCATTGAAGTCAAGCAGATTACTATTACAATTGAAAAATCACAACAGTTTTTATCTGCTAAGATTGATGACATCGTTACTGATTTTAATGATCTCAACGTAGAAAACGAAAAGCTGAAGGAGGAAATTGATCATTTGAAAAGTCGCAAAAACATTTACAGGAAACGGTGCATAAGTTGGAAGCCAATGTCGACAAGTCAAATAGAGCCACCTTAAAAAATAATGCGACACTTTGGGGTATCCCAACAACTCGTGACGAAAATGTGTCTCAGATAGTTGGAAAACTACTCGTTTGTATAGGATTGAGCGAAAACTCTGGGTTTGTCACATCTGTCGAGTGCATGTTTGTCAATAGTAAAACAAACAATGCTTTAGTTCCTATCAGAATTATTTTTCGTGATAAAGAATCGAAAGAGGTAATGTTAAATAAGAAAAAAGAAACAATTAAAACTTATTATCGAATGTTATTCATGAAAAAAATATTGTTAGCAGAAAAGCAGTGAACGTGACCTTGCGCGACGAATTACGCCTCTATCTCTAGAATTGCTAAAAGAGCTTAGATAATCCGAAGAGCTGTTGAAGATAAAATACATTTCGGCGGGTTGGGGTGGTTATTATATTGGTTAAGAGACATGACATTAGAATGCCAGAATTAGTAAAAAACAGAGAAAATTTCAGGCGTGTAATGAAGCACTATCTACAGATGAACATTCTCGTTCGCCTTAACGGAAGGAAAATATACATTCATATTAATTGGCGAAAAATATGTCTTCTTATATTTTTTTGTTTTTAGTTAATTATTCAATGGATCTTATCTGTATAAGACCTATCGGTATTGTGAATCTGAATAATAAAGTGAATGTTGATGTTAATGTTGTCGGTGAACCATAGATGCAGAAATATAATAGCAGAGTTTATAATTTTCTAGGTTATCGTGCATATTTCCCATGTCGTGATAAATCTTCAGGTGATTTAGCTGTGTTTATACGAAGTTCAGAATATTTTTGAAGGCTGGCTATCATCTGCATCTCAATCTAAAGAGTATTTCATTGTTGGTTATGTGAATGTCAAATATTATCACGTGTCATGTGTGTCATGTGAATTAATCTGCAAAATAATAATGTAGTAGTAAGATACAAAAACTTTTTGGAAACGTACGGTTATGTTTGTACGAATGCGTATCCAACTCGTCCAGCAAGTAATAATATTTTAGATCGCTTTATTTGTTTAATCCAGCTTGCTGTGAAGCTGCAGTATCACAATATCTTCAGTGATATTAGCGACTATCTTCCTGTCATTTCATCTCTCGCGTTGAGTGATAGAAACAGTGAAGAGCTCCAAATCAATGTGGTCGATCGTATCAAACTTCAATATCAATATCCTATCTCTTTAACAGTTTTTAAAATTTCGGATGATATTTAAGCTATCCTTGATACACTCATTGGAACCTATAACAATCTGGTTATTGAGTGTATCAGGTCTTTCACGAAAACTATTAGAGTAAAAGGTGATCATTGTCTTTGGTATAGGCCTCTGGAGGTTGATACAAATAATACATAATTACCTTAGAAATTTTAAAAGTAATCCAAATGATTGGCATTTTGGTGAAATGCAAGTTCATGTTTCCAAAAATGTTTAAACTGCCAAAAAACAATGAAGAAGAGAATAAAGGGTGATACGGTCAAAATTTGGTCAAGGGAAAACGCGTGTAAATCGGTGAAATCGTTTATTTAAAAAATCTAATTAAATTTCTTTTTCAAGTTCAATTAGTATAAAATTCAGGAAAAATATTCAGTTAGGCTTCCGCTTTTCCAAATCCGAATTGCCGGGCCTTACGCTTGACCCCTGCCATCAGATTTTGTACAGCCACCTTGTCCACCTTCTTCGCCGCAGAAAGCCAGTTTGCCTTGAACTGCTGCTCGTCCTTAGCAGTTTATTTGGTCTTCTTTAGGTTCCGCTTGACAATAGCCCAGTATTTCTCAATTGGGCGGAGCTCTGGCGTGTTGGGAGGGTTCTTGTCCTTGGGAACCACCTGCACGTTGTTGGCGGCGTACCACTCCATGGCCTTTTTACCGTAATAGCAAGATGCCAAATCCGGCCAAAACAGTACGGAACAACCGTGTTTCTTCAGGAAAGGCAGCAGACGTTTATTCAAACACTCTTTCACGTAAATTTCTTGGTTGACAGTCCCGGAAGCTATGAAAATGCTGCTTTTCAAGCCACAGGTACAGATGGCTTGCCAAACCAGATATTTCTTTGCGAACTTTGACAGTTTCGTGTGCTTTAAAATATCTGATACCTTTCCCTTCCTTTTGCCGTATAAAACTCCTGTCCCGGAAGCTGCTTGTAGTCGGCTTTGACGTAGGTTTCGTCGTCCATTACCACGCAGTCAAACTTCGTCAGCATCGTCGTGTACAGCCTCCGGGATCGCGCTTTGGCCGTCGTATTTTGTTTATCATCGCGATTTGGAGTCACTACCTTCTTGTAAGTCGATAGTCCGGCTCGTTTTTTGGCTCGATGCACGGTTGTAGACGATACACCCAGCTTATTTGCGGCATCTCAGAGAGATAGGTTAGGGTTTCGCTTGAAACTACCGGCAACTCTCTTTGTCGTCTCAGCGGCTTCCGGTTTTCGATTTCCCCCCGATCCAGACTTCCTGGCTGTCGACAAACGTTCCCCAAACACTTTGATCACATTTGTAACGGTTGATTTGGCAACTTTTAGCGATTTTGCCAACTTTGCGTGCGAGTAGCTTGGATTTTCGCGATGCGCGAGCAAAATTTTGATACGCTGCTCTTCTTGCTTGGACGGCATTTTGACAACTGAAGAGTGAATTCCAAAATCAAAATAGGAGCAACATTCTACACACACACCTTCAAAATGAGGGGTGTTCAGGTTTTTTAAATGCAAAATTGAAAGAAATACGTCAAGTTGATATTGACCAAATTTTTACCGTATCGCCCTTTACTATGAAAATGTAATAAAAAGCTCTTGTCATTCCAGCATGTAGAAAAAGCTAAACAAAAACTTTGATCGCACTGAAGTTAGTGAACAAATAAAATTAAAAATCGATGAGAAACCAATCAATGCAGTTCGCGATGTAACTAATGTGCAATTGCTTTTTTTTTCTAGCATAGGTAAGAATCTTCCTGATAATTTTAATAAATCTTCTTGACGTTAACAAAAGTATTGTTAACAAAAGCCGTGGTAAAAGTTAACAAAAGTCGTGATAATTTTCCTGCAGATTTGTTGAAGGCCATAGGACCAAATGGACATAGGTCCATTTTCCACGATGCTCAGCTCTTCAATAATAATAATAATATTGATGAGTAGATCTGCGAAATTGAACGGAAAAAGATCGTGATTGTGTGTTGGAGGGGGGGGGGGTGCTACGGAATAAGAGGGGTTGCCAATGACTTGATAAACAGCTTCTATCGACAAACATCAATTGTAAGGTTATGTATTCTCCGTCCTACAACCTACCCTGCAGTGGGATGTTAGACAAGAATTGACGTCCATGGTTCGAGTACTACTGTACACATGCCCTTTTCGCTCAAGTTTCCTAAATAAAAAACATCTGTTCTATTTCCAGCCTGCCGCACACTGACGGAACTTTCAACACCTTTTCTTCACATCTTTCATTCTAGCCAAAAACATTAATGTTCACTCTTGGTGCCTCATGGTGATGACCTCCTTCTATATCAGCTTCTATCGAGTCGGAAACAATTTGTAGAAATTATTTGTATCCGTACGTCCGATTGAAATTGGTGTTTCTCAAAGCTCAAAGACTACTTCAACGGCAATCACCTTACTCTGAACTTGACTTAAATTAAGTACATGGTTTTCCATTCGTCATGGGAAAAAATCACGCGAATCTCGATCCATGCGTCGGATACTTGCATATTAAGAGAGATATATCTAGGGTTGCACTTAGATTATTGCATCGAGCAAAATTTCATCGTTTCATCATTTCATTTCATTGATTCATTCATTTCATCATGAAACGAGTACGCTGTTTCGTATCCAACTCAGTATTGCTGCAATCTTTTTTCGCGTGCACTCATTCCACACTCCCGCGTCACTTTACTCAATTTTTGAGTACTATGTATGCTATCTCTTTTTCTCTCACGGAAATGTTACTCAATTTGCGTTAAAAAGTGGATCAACTCAATTTTTGAGTAGATCCACTTTTTACGAAAATTGAGTAACTTTTCTGTGAGAGAAAAAGAGATAGCATACAATTGTACTCAAAAATTGAGTAAAGTGCAGCGGGAGTGCATACTTCAATACCAATGACGTCTATATAAGGTCTGGCCCAGTAGCCACAACAATATAATGAAATGAGCAAAATTCGCTCATGTCACTAATACCACTGTACTTCTTGCGCACGCTATACAAAAGCTCGCAAAGTGATACGTCATACTTTTTATTTTGATTCGTTCGCTCCGTGATTGTTTATTGTATGCGCTTTGAAACTTAATTTTTCTACCGATTGCAGTCTACCGATGATTGGCTCTGTATCGCTACTCGATTATCAAGTCTCAGCGTTTGGAAGTTTGTGTGGCCAAAATTCAATTCACTATAAATAATCCATGTTATCGGGAGGAAATGCTTCTGCTCAATAAACGGCATTTGTATCATGATTATTTCCACAATTCAGCATTTATAATAAACGTTTGAACCGATTTTTTTTTATCTGAACCTATGCCCGCTAATAGAAAGTTCAATAGTGTTACGTTATCACTCGTCGGCTCAGCAATGTTTACATTATTTTTGCTTCCAATACAAGCAAGCAGTGCGTTGCCCCAGACCTCATATAGACGACATTGCCTCAATACCTCATCAACGAGAGGAGTCATGCTGCTCAATCGAAAATTAGAATAGATGCTTTTAAAGTAATCTTTAATGTATCTCCCCTATGTGTTTCTCTTTATACTAATTTTCGGCACTAAATCATCCCCATCCTAGGTTTGCGCGATTCTCAAACAATCATGTTTGTACACAATACTTTGCACAATTCTAGTTTCCACCAAAACATTGTTTTTACAGCAAGAACTAACTTGCAGAATACTAGGCATGCACATGAATTGCTGAAAAACTGAGCATGTACGAACTTGGGTCTAAAATGCATCTCAAATCACGGTCCTTCAATGTTCAATTGACTGCCTAGGGACCTTAAAATAATAACAACATCATCTTCAAAAGCAAGCTCAAGCAGCACATTTTGAGGAACGTAAATGAATATATTTTCTAAATGTGTCAGCACCAAGTAGCATACGTAGGTTTTTTTCTGGCTCCAGCTAGGTTTTTGCTCCTGCATATTAAATAAATATTAAACTACGTTATCAAAATATAAAACAAATGTTTTTATTTTTGTCAATCCCTTAAAAACAAATCCACTGGGATTTACTTTACATTTTGTTTTGGTAGCTCTAATCTCAGCGTTTGTAGGTCTTTTTGTTAAAGTAATGTTAGTAAGTGTAAGGGGTTAGTGGAGGATTTCAAAACAAAAAAAACTCATTGCAGAGCTAGCATACATCCCAGGTATCGAACTTGGTAAGTCTTGTTGAATAAATTTACGATACTTGCTGGAAAACCCTTTTTTGCATCTTGTTGCATAAGGGTCATTCCATCCGAAGTGTCCGAGAAAAAGTTAAAATGTGGACATGACCTTCACGGATTTCATCCAAATTTTGAGGAATGATTCATTTTGCAATTATATGTAAAACTACAAATTTTTGTGTCGATCGGACCACCCTTCGGTTATTGGGGCCTCCCCCTTTTTTTAAGTTTTTGTAAAGTGCTCATTTTGTTTTATTTATATCTCCGTAACTATTATGCTAAAAGACAAATTAATAACTGTTATTTGAAGGAAATTGTTCAAAGAACTCATAAAAAGTATTATTTTTTGGCAGCAGTGTTGCCAAACATGCTAATTTTTCTTTTTAAAATTTAAATTGCAATTTTTGCTCAATGTAGATATTTTGATTTTAAATATGACCACGTCATCGTGTTCCTCACACTATTTTACATAAAAAACACTAAAAATCTCAGGGTATTTTGAGCCGTTCCTGAGATACAGCATTTTGAAACAAAGAACTTCTTGTTTTCTAGTTTTTATACAATATTATATTTCTCTTTCATGTATTTCCCCGTAACTAGCATGGCTAGAAACAATCTACTGGTTGGTAATTGATCAAAAATATCATTAAAAAATATAATTTCTTGGTGGAAGTGTTGCCAAATATGCATTTTTTTCATTTTATAATAAAATTGCAATTTTCGCTCAATGTAGATATTTTAATTTAAAAAATGACCACGCCATCGTGCTCTTCACACTTTTTTACATAAATACCCTAAAAATTCTATGTACACTTAGTAGCAAAAAAAGCCGAACAAAATTTTGCTTCCAAAAAACGCCTTTCATCCTTTTGTTACTATGTCAATTATCAATATTTTTGGATGAAAATTTTACAACACTATAATCAATAAATTTGAAGTTTTCTTAACATAAGTGAAAAAAGACGTTCTATCGGTGCTGCCTCAACTTAGAGTATCGAAAATCCAAAGTATGTGATGTTGTGAAAGTCTAAAACAGAATAACTTTTAAACAATACTTTAACATCGGTCATTTACAGGTGAATTCAAATCTTCAGAACGATTAATTTGTAACATGACAAACTGCATTGCTGAAAAAGGAATCCTATGCTCGTCAAGTCCAAAAAAAGGTAATCCACTGTCAATCGAGGTATTGAACAAGGTACATGTCTTTTATCGAGAAGCGGATGTAAGTAAGGAGTTAGCCGGAAAGAAGAGTGCATAAGCGTACGAGAAGGAAGTATACGCGTTTTGAAACAGAAGCGTTTAATTTTGGCAAATCTTAAAGAAGTGTATGCTCTCTTCAAAGCGAAATTCCCAAACGAGAAAATAGGATTTTCAAAGTTTGCGGCAGTACGACCACCAGAATGTGTGTTGGCAGGAGCAGCTGGTACACATTATGTGTACGTGTGTGCTATTCATGAAAATTTCAGGTTGAAATTTGTAGGAGCCCGCTTTGATCAAATGCAAGTTGATAGCACCAAGCTGTATGAAACTTATAGGGATATGCTAAAACGATGTCTATGCGACCGACCAACAGAAACATGCTTCTTAAACGCGTGTGAAAACGCTAATTGTGCGGATACAAGCTCTATGGAAGATCTTGTTTGGTCGTATTTTGAAGACAACGACATCTACGAGGTCCAATACAAACATTTGTCTCGGCAAGAGAGATGCAGCCTAAACAACCTTGTTTCGGAGGTTGAACCATTTGTAGAATCGTTTTTGATGCTATTTCTGGTGTTCGTAAGCATGACTACATAGCTAAAAAGCAAACGGAGTTCTTCAAGTCTAAGCGCGATAATCTCTGCGAGGGTGAGATTATAGTAGTAGCTGATTTCTCAGAAAATTATTCTTTTGTTTATGAAATCAGTGTTCAATCCGTTCACTACAACAACAGTCAGGTTACGATACATCCATTTGCAGCATATGTGTTACGGGAAGGAGTTGTCGTGTCTCTTAATTTTGTCATAATTTCAGATTCCTTAGAGCACAACACCACCACATTCCACGTATTTCAGCGACACTTCATTCAGTTTGTGAAGAGCAAGATGACTAATCTAACGAAAATTATATATTTTTTCGATGGTGCGGGATCGCAGTATAAAAATCGTTTCAACATCATCAACCTGTTCTTCCACGAGAAAGATTTTAGTGTTCCCGCTGAGTGGCACTACTTAACTACAGCACACGGTAAAGGTCCGAGCGATGGATTAGAAGGGACACTTAAAAGATTGGCAACGTGGACAAGTTTGCAGGGCGTAACCATTAAAACACCAAAGCAACTGTATGATTGGGCGTTAGACCACTGCAAGCTGAATGTTAAATTTGTGTCGGCTGCAGAATACTATGAAGAAAAGGAGGTACTATAAAACCGTTTCGAATCAGCAGCATCCATTGGTGGTGGTATCCGGTCCATGCATACCACAGTTCCTTCAGGTATCGATTCTATGCTCATGAAAACGGTTTCCAGTTCAACAACCAGTTCCAGGTTTCAAAAAAGTATTGACGAAAGGCACACAAAAGGAACAACAAAATAATAGTGGAAAGAAATTGCGATATAATGAAGTTTTAAAAACATAATTATAATAACGTTTAATTCATTTGATGGATTTTTTATGTAAAGATCCGATGAATAAGTTATTCAAATAAACACAGTAATATTTAAAAAAAATTAAAAAAGAAGAATAACAGCACATTTGGCAACAATGCCCTCCAGAAAATTATTTTTTATGGTTTTCTTGAACAATTACCTTCAAATAGCATCCAGTATCCACTACATGGATATACATGATATACACTCAGTAGCAAAGAAAAAGCCGTGCAAAATTTTGCTTCCAGAAAACGCCGTGTTGGTCCATGTGGCCAAAATTGTATGTTCTTAAGGTTTATAAATTTGAAGTTTTCATAACAAATGTGAGAAAGTCGTTGTTGGATATGAAAATTTAAAAAATCCGTATATCAGTGAATATTTAGATAACATATTTTAAATTTCTCCTTAGCCAAAAAATACTTAGAAAATAATGTGGGCAAAATTTGAACTGTTTCCACTCATTAGATATGTTATCTAAATTTTTCACAGAAATACGGATTTTTTAAATTAGTATGTCCAGAAACGACTTTTTTCACTTATGTTAAGAAAACTTCAAATTTATAAACGTTATCAATTTTGGTCACATAAGGTCTGTACATTGGTTATAGTGTTGTAAAATTTTCATCCAAAAATATTGACATAGTAACAAAAGGATGAAAGGCGTTTTTTGGAAGCAAAATTTTGTTCGGCTTTTTTTGCTACTAAGTATACATAGAATTTTTAGGGTATTTATGTAAAAAAGTGTGAAGAGCACGATGGCGTGGTCATTTTTTAAATTAAAATATCTACATTGAGCGAAAATTGCAATTTTATTATAAAATGAAAAAAATGCATATTTGGCAACACTTCCACCAAGAAATTATATTTTTCAATGATATTTTTGATCAATTACCAACCAGTAGATTGTTTCTAGCCATGCTAGTTACGGGGAAATACATGAAAGAGAAATATAATATTGTATAAAAACTAGAAAACAAGAAGTTCTTTGTTTCAAAATGCTGTATCTCAGGAACGGCTCAAAATACCCTGAGATTTTTAGTGTTTTTTATGTAAAATAGTGTGAGGAATACGATGACGTGGTCATATTTAAAATCAAAA
Source organism: Aedes japonicus (assembly GCA_034211315.2). Taxonomy (NCBI): domain Eukaryota; kingdom Metazoa; phylum Arthropoda; class Insecta; order Diptera; family Culicidae; genus Aedes; species Aedes japonicus. The sequence goes on from JASCZW010009125.1 coordinate 23,545, forward strand.
TATCTACATTGAGCAAAAATTGCAATTTAAATTTTAAAAAGAAAAATTAGCATGTTTGGCCACACTGCTGCCAAAAAATAATATTTTTTGTGAGTTTTTTGAACAATTTCCTTTAAATAACAGTTATTAGTTTGTCTTTTAACATAATAGTTACGGAGATATAAATAAAACAAAATGAGCACTTTTACAAAAACTTAAAAAATGGGGGAGGCCCCAATAACCGAAGGGTGGTCCGATCGACACAAAAATTTGTAGTCTTACATATAATCGCAAAATGAATCATTCCTCAAAATTTGGATGAAATCCGTGAAGGTCGTGTACATGTGGTGTGGACACTTCGGCTGGAATGACCCATAAGCTACTATCGACGAATTACGCAAATCGTCTAGAATTCGGCTACACTACCTAAGAATCAAATAATATTTATTTATATTTACATATATAATTTAACTGAAAATTGATTTCTCAAGGAATAAAACTCAATCTTATTTGTAACGATTAGCGGCGCGGAAAAGTTATAGAAGTCTTTAGCGAAACACGCCAATGGAAATACAAAGATCAAAGAAGACAAAGTATTCGTCAAACCATTGAAAAATGAACGATTAGGCTCATGCAAAGCGTAATTTCTGCTCCGTGGTTCAAAGAGCAGAAAATCACGCTATCGAGGTGGTCACTCGGGTGCGTACAAATTCAGCTGTGTCAGCAAAGCCGGGCAGGCGATGTCTCCTGAAAGTAGTTTTGCTGCGAACGTTGCTTGTGTATTGATTTTCTCATCTCCAATGGTTCGATCAGTAGAAGACGGCACCGCTTTTCGTGTTGTGGCAGGGTTCTTGGATCACGCCAACTAACAAATCGAAGAGCAAAACTCGAGCAAATTGGATGGATTGATTGTTAATATTACTACATTGAACAAATATAACCATTCCACAAATACAATTTGGAAGCTCGCCAATTATTTGCGTCTTGAACGTCTATTAAGATTGTTTCACTTTCGGCAATAGACGAGAAGACGATTATCAATTTTTCAAACAGTTGGAAGGACGTGTCCAGGTGCTCAGAGAGAAGCGGGTCTCGGCATCTCACATTTTTAGCGAAATGTTGAGTGGAAGTGGATAGGCTTATTTCGGAGACTCCCCCTTCCCTAAGTTTTGTGCAATTTTTCTCTACTATGCTATGCTAATTTGTAAGGACCTGGGCGAGGTAGCTCATAAAATCTTCAGGTCCGCCTCTAAGCACCTTGCTATGAGGTACCAGGTGGTCTCAAACGATTGTCTCTCGATCTTCCAAATTTGCTAGACGTCTGCATTGAGTTATCTCATAATAATCAATTGACCTAACAATGTCACGTAGTAACCTAAGACAGTATTTTGTTTCTAGACGATCTTTAAGAAGATAGAATTAAGTGTAAATATGTAGTCTACGATCGATTGACGAAATAAATAAATAAATAAATAAATCCGTACACGACACTGAAGAAGTCTGCACATTGTTGACGAAATACGCGTATCTGTCAAACTAAGCAATAAAGGTAGTTGAAATTAAATGGAAAATATTAATCTTTCTTCTCATTTTTAGTTATAGCTAATATGTGTTAATATATTCCCTGAGAGTTTCAAAAATATTCGACTTGAATCTTTATCATTATTTGAGACACGATCGCAAGTACCAACGAACTAGTCGCCAATTATATCGACATTAGCAACGGGGGATCAAACTTTCTGGAAATACGTCAACATGCAGCGAAAGAGTTTGGTACTGAATGACGAGATAGCTTCTTCCACTCAGGAGATTTTCGATTCGTTTTCCGTTAAGTTTGACAGTGTGTTTGCTGATGAGAACTTATCTGACGAACATATTTCTCGAGCCACCAGTATTATTCCAGTTCTTGGTCAAAAACTGAGAGCTATCAACGTTAAGCTCGTGATGCTTACCAGAGCGGTTTCCTAGCAGAACACTTGTCGTAAATGTTACTCAATTAAGTCACAATAAAGTTTCTGCATGAGTTCTGTACTAAAATTCTCATTCAAACCTGGATGATCCTCAAGCTACACATTGACAGCCTAGTGACTTCTCTGTGTCCCCTATATACAATGTCCCTCATAAGTGGGGTGCTCCCATTCTGCTTAAATGTAGCGCAAATGTTTCCAGTTCATTAAAAGGGATGTAAACGAAATATCGACAAATACCGTGGCATTATATTGTGTTATGCGCCGTCTCTAAATTGTTCGAATTGATAGTGCTAAGTAATGGTACCAACCGTATCTTACTTTAAAAAAAATAAAACCGGATTCGGTTATAAAATCAGTATCAAGCCGCAATTAGTGACGGTAGCTACAGTAAATTAAATTGTATAAATGTTAGTTTTGTAACATTTCAATAGGTTTATCAAACTTTTTTTTTGTCTTGATTATCGAGATTTTCAGCCTCAGGCTGGTTCATCTTCCGTCGTAGTCAGTCAAACACCACTTTTGGGCATTTTCGTAACTTCTCCGGGGGTGAGATTTGAAGTCGTGACTTAGGCGTGAGAGGTATGGATGTTAACCAATACGCCGGGGTCGCCCCCGTTTAACAAACTTTTTCATGATACCTCATATCAATATTTTGGTGAAATATCGCTATCGATGAAAACGAGCGTAAGCGTGCACCACAGAATTCTAAACTTTTTACACTTTTCAACATTTCTTGCATTTCAGGATTAACCGAATGGAGATCATATACAACAGATACGAATTATTGTTGTATTTTTTATATTCATAAATATATACACTATTATATAAATAATTAATGGGAATGCGAGGGACCATCAGGGCACCTGATTGAAGCACTTTGCATGGGTAAAGTGGGAATGCCAACTCCCCATGGTTAACAGTTTGTAAAAAGAGGGCGGGCTCTTCTCCCCGCCTATTGGGACAACCTCATGATAGATAGCTTGCCCTTTCAAACAATTGTTCAATCTTGGTGTTGGAAGGAGATTCTTTATATCCATGTGGACACATTTTTGGCCCTTCATATAATAGCTTGATCATGTCTAACGGAGTGGAGAGCCCATAGCCGTCGGACTTAGTTTCCGTGCTACAATGGGTGGTAGTACATATCATACATCATACATTTAGTTTCTTACAGTAAACATTAGCTCAGTAAAGATCAGCATCATGATTCTGATCAATCACGGAGTAGCTACCATTGATACGTGCAGTCAGTGAAGTTAAGCTAAGAAGAATGTAAGGAAAATTTGTTTCTGCTAATGATCTGTTGTAGTTTTTTTTTTCATCGCCATCCGAAATAAGTCTATTTTTCATGTAGGAACAAAAGAGAAATGATAACTTAACAATAAGAAAAGTAAAATAGCTATAAAATGACTAAAAATAAATGTGAAACTATTAGCTTAAATATTAAAAAAAGGTAAATTGCATTCACAGCAGTAGACTTCAATTCATAAGATGTCAATTTGCATACAAATTATCCTTAACTCGGACGCTTTCAAACCATTCAAACATAGACCGATTATAGCGAACATTCAAAGCTTTAAGCAGGAAAAATGATACAGCTCTCTCACAGTAAAATTGCTCTGTCATTGTGAAATGAAGCCTTCATCGGACCAAGCGAATCGGGCCGCCGACCATGGTCTTCTAGTCAGACCCGAAGACAGTGAAATATATCATTTTAAGAGTGCCATAAATTCCGATTGTAGCACACAATTAGGCAAAGTACGTGCACCGAGCTACTGAGGAGAGGCTGCAATCATCTGGTATTGATACGCACACCGTTGTGCCTGAGTGTTGGCTAGATTGGCCACATGACAACAAAACGGGCCCCATAACAAGTCTCACCAGTTGAAGCGCATTAGCCGATGACACGCAGCCGCGAGATTCCAACGATTATATTAAGGAAAGCGAAAATAAAAACCTGTGCTTCCAGTGCGACTGCGGCTGCCTGCCAAAGTACGACAGATTTACACATTCAGATTAAATGGAACCGCCATTAAACGTAACAAAATCCGCAAATGGATTTAAAACGGCGAGCGCGATATTTTCACCGGTAATGGGTTGCCATATTTTCCACTGTTTATGACTAGCATAATTTCTCACGGGACATTATTTGACACCGGTTATAAATTGTAATGTGATGAAAATTGAAATTTTCACCGCCGCTTTCCGGACGGGTTGTGTCGGGTGATTGGGACGAAAATGTGACCCAATAAATTTTTCCCCCTTTCACGAATATCGGAATTCCGCTCCGATCGGGCCTGTCGCCAATTCTCATACATATACATGCTATAAATCATAATTAACTCAATCCTCCCGGAGTGTCACGATCGGTGGAGATTTTATATCACGATTACTGCCGCCATGGCTGAAGTTGCCATAAATTGAGCTTTACTTGGCCGGTGATGCTCGTCACGTTGAAAGAGCAGCATGTAATGCAATTGCCACCCACAATCTGTGGTCGAATAAGGTTGTTAGAAAGATGAGCTGGAGGACCTCCCAATTTACGAGATCTAGAATACTGTCGGGTACCGAACTTTTCGGTTTCATTCTTTGCGATCATTTTCTACGGTTGCGTTGTTTTTTCGGGCAGTAAAGATCGATACCCGCAGCTTATGGGATTTTCACTAATAGGGAGGAATGAGGTCTATCTCAGTTGTTTGAGGTGATAAACATCTACAGTCTTCAACAGAATTGTTGGGCCGAGGTTGAACTAACAAATCGGTGTCATTGGATTCCGGATTAATTGGGAATTTCACCGCTAGAGGCGCTTTACTTTAGAGTTACTAAATATGAGTGCTGTGACGCGTTGGGATAAGGGGTAATTGGTTTCATCCTAGGATACCTCGAGAGCCTTACCAGTTAGGACGTATCAGTCTTGAGTAAACTTATCCTAGTGGCCAAGCCCTTCCTAGAGGGGGTCACACAAGCTCGGAGTTCGGTCACGACACGACGTTAGTGTGCATATAATCTCCCAGTTTGTGATTGCAATATCTCGAGAGCCTTTCTAGTTATGACGATGCTTTTTTCGGCAAACTTTTGCATGTGGCCAAGCCCTTCCAGATGGTAGTCCCATGTGTTTGGAACTCACGCATTGTGTGGCGTGAGTGGGCATATGACCCTGCTGGTTAATTATGCAATATCTTGAGAGCCTTACTAATTAGGACACTGCTTTCTTCAGCAAACTTGTGCTAGTGACCAAGCCGGGTGGTAGTCACATAAGTTTGGAATTCAGTCACTACATGGTGCTTGTGGAGAATATTAGTCTCCAACTAAAGTATGCTATATCTAGAGACCTTAACTGAAGCTTGGACTTTACTTTGTTCTGCTAACTTGTGCTAGTGGATCAATTCTTCAATGTAATAGTCTTATAAATTCGTAATTCACTCACTACGTGCGTTAGTATGAATATCAGTTTCTAGCTTGCTAATGCTTTGTTTATGGATGGTCAATCAGACGAAGACAGGGTGGCCTCAGCTGCATACAGAAATTGTATCCAATCTCTTCGGCCCTTGGCTGCATTCCGCCAATCTAGCTGTCTGCGCAGGGTCCTCTGGTCGCGTTTTACTTGATCGATCCACATTGCTCGTTGCACGCCTCTTTTTCCTGTGCACATCTATTTTTTCCATCACAAATGTACATATTGATACCACAAATAATGGTAATCGAACCAGCGATGTGTGGAAAATAAAGGTGCACTAAAACATGTCAAAAATGGTATTACACATCATCTACTTCCTGACAAAGTGTTTTGCAATGTATGTCTCATCGAGGCAAAACAAAAACGCAAAACTCCGATTGTCCTGAAATTAAAAATGGTTGAGGGAGCCTACCCCCTCGGGAATCTTGTCCAAGCATTTTGTTCTCATGTAATTTCAGAGGGCTTAGATTGACAGAGTTTTGACACGGAAAATCAAAAATCCAGCCACTTTTAAAATGCACTGGGATTAAAATTGAGAAATAAACTAAATAAACTAAATATTAACACAACTATTTATCTATGCTTAGGTAATGTATTAAATATGGTTGGGCAAAGGTAACCTTCAAATTTTCATATTTTCTTCATATTTCGGTAAATTTATTTAATGTTATTTCATAATTTTGTCAAAAATAAGAGAAAATGTAATGTGCCATCCAGATTACGAGCTATATCACTTGATGTAGACTAGCTTCATATCAATGTTCGAACATCTAGTTTTCACTGGAAATAATGCATCTGACGGTTCATATCAAGATTCGCTATATCAAGCTCGTAGTCTTAAACAAATAGAGTTTATTTCCACAACTTGATAGTATTTTGTAAGGCGTGTTCAAAAACCATCTTTAACCATCGAGTGTTTATTAAATTTAATATATCGACAAAGATTCTTCATAAGGGCCTAACTGACAAACGTAAAGAATGACTTCTTCTGTAAAATTCTCTTCGCACAAAGGCTACCCATGTAAGCCTTTATAGATAGGTGAACTCTTCTTCTTCGAAATGACCGTGGTGCATTGATTAGACGAGTTTTTCATGACAAAAAACTCGCGGAAAAAGCCATTGTTTTCGTTTGTCAGTTAGGCCCTAATTAAAAATCTGTGTCGATATATCGACACTAATAACGGGTGTCCACTAAATAATGAGAACGAAAAGAATGGGTCAGGAAAAAAATACCAGTGAAGTTTTGTTCAAACTGATTTATTTTATTAAAAGGGTCAACTTAAATCTTCAAACTAAGTTTAGTGAATATTGTCATATGGTCCGTGGTTCGCCGTGCGGCGCAGCTTAGTCGTTATGCTGGAACATGACCGTTGGACGGCAGCCACATCGATTTTTCGGATGCAGCTTTTGATCCTGTTGGTAAGTTGCTTGGTGTTCTTGGCCTTCCAATTATCCTTGTATACCATGGAGCTCAAAAGACCGAAGAAATCCTCGATAGGACGGCACTGTGGCAAATTTGTCGGATTCCGGTCTTTTGGGACATATGGTATATTTTGGCTCTCCAAAAACGTTAGCGTTTTTATTGCGTAGTGCGATGATGCCTTGTCCGGCCAAAACACGTATTTGCCATCCGAGTGATGTTGTTTAAGAAATGGGATGAGTATTTTCTGCAAACACTCTCTTTGGTACACCTCCTGGTTGATGGCCAAACCGCTTGGTTTGAACCACGGCTTCGAAATACCCTTATCGGATATTACGATGTATAACATAACCTTCGATTCAAATTTGTGCTTGAACTTATACATTACTTTTGGAGGAGTAGTAGATTTGTCCTTAGTGTAGAATCGGTCGTTTCCCGGTATCTGAGACTTCGAAAGAGGAAAGTAGCTTTCGTCGTCCAGAACGAAATATTTTCCGCCGTAATTCCGAGTCATCCAGCGGCATTGGGATTTCACGGTTTGAATCTGCTCATCTGTGTACTCTGGGGATCTGGTTTTCTTTCTACACACTATTCCTTCTTTCTTTAGCGTCTTGCAGATGAGTGACTTCGAACAATGGAACTTTCGGGCTGCTTCCCGTTGACTTACCGAATCCTTGTTGTTGAACATGCTGCGCAGCGAGCGGAGCGTTTTCTCATTCATTATTTTCGCTGGACGGCCGCAACCTTTCTTCCGGGTTACTCTCATGCATGCCAGGATACGGTATACGGTGGATACCGGAACTTTTTCACGACAAAAATGGTCCACCGTGTATTTTTTTCCACGATCTTCGTTCGCTTGAAAGAATTGTACAACGCGCGCGCGCAGTTCTTCCTGTTTCGACGGCATGCTGAACACGACTGAACATGTTAGAGTGAAATAAGAGTGTATGAAAATTTTCTGGAGAGTGCAACGATTCATTCATCTAAAGTGACATTTCTATGCGGCCGTTTTTGTTCTGATGGAAAAGTATTGAAATCATTCTCATTTTTTAGTGGACACCCGTTAGAAGAAATAGCTAAATAGCTTCTCCAAATTTGCTTGAACAAGCTCTAATTCAACACCGATGTTTGTTGGGTGACTTGTTGCGGTGTATAATTGTTTCCACTCGGACCAGCTGGTGACGGTATAGTGTCCCTGCTTAAAACCGATCTGCTCGAAAATTTTATTGACAACCAAACGCAAATTAATAAGCCTGTAGCTTATACGAACAGTTTGGTCCTTTTAAGGTTTCAGAATAGGAATAACGTTACCTAACTTCCACCTCGTTGGAAAAATGGTCCATCTGGGAACATCTGTTGAAGATTTCTGCCAAGAAGTCAAATTGAATATGGCATCGATTCCGGGGTCCTTCAAGTTTTTTTCTCGCGCCTCACTGCTGTCCGAACTTCGTTTTCCGTCACTTGGCTGACGAAAGGTGCAATGTCGACATGCTCGACGAGCTGGTGGATGGTTCGCTGAACAAGCAGCCTCATGGGGACTCACTATGTCAGCACCGAGATTGCGAGCCTCAACGAGAATAACAGGATGTCTCCAGTGTGGTTCTTCAATGGCGGGATTGTTTCTGTTTTAGAAATGCCACCTTCCAGAATAACTTTTGCCTCACCCTTCCAGAATGGCTTTGAAAGGTCGTTCACTTGGGCGATGTTGTTTGAAAAAAGGTTTCTACTGGCCTTCTTTCGATTTCAAATTTGATGGATGAGAATGGAGAGCTGTTTTTTCTTTAGCAGGCATCCATTGTCGAGATTTTCGGTTGTCACTCCAGGAGCCCGGACAAACTTGTTTGCCTGTTGAGGATCCATGGCAACAGTTGATTTAATATTCCTTTCGGTCGGTCCAAGTCGGTTTCTGCACTTTGCAAACGAAGGGAAAACAAGGGCAACTCTCAACCCCTTGTTTTACCCAATCGCGCTAGCAAACTGTGGCCAGTAATACACCAACCGTCGGATCGCTGCCGCAACACCGTACTTCAAGAACTTGATTACTGCTCACACGCCGAATTGCCGCTGTTCCCTGCTTTCCGTTATCCGTGGTAGATTTTTTAGTTCTGTTTCGGATTAGCCTCCGATCGATTCAACTTTCGTTGATGGTAGGATGTGAGTAGAACATGCGTTGTGACTCTTTTTTTACAAGGAGACTAAAACATCTGTTTATTAGCAGATTCCTGAGAAAGATACACACTAAAAAAATATTAAAACTACATGGAACGCAATTTGGAAAAATTACAAAATTTGAGTCAACGTAATGGTTTGCTGCAATATAAAGGGTGATACGGTCAAAATTTGGTCAAGGGAAAACGCGTGTAAATCGGTGAAATCGTTTATTTAAAAAATCAAATTAAATTTCTTTTTCAAGTTCAATTAGAATAAAATTCAGGAAAAATATTCAGTAAGGCTTCCACTTTTCCAAATCCGAATTGCCGGGCCTTACGATTGACCCCTGCCATCAGATTTTGTACAGCCACCTTGTCCACCTTCTTCGCCGCAGAAAGCCAGTTTGCCTTGAACTGCTGCTCGTCCTTAGCAGTTTTTTTGGTCTTCTTTAGGTTCCGCTTGACAATAGCCCAGTATTTCTCAATTGGGCGGAGCTCTGGCGTGTTGGGAGGGTTCTTGTCCTTGGGAACCACCTGCACGTTGTTGGCGGCGTACCACTCCATGGCCTTTTTACCGTAATGGCAAGATGCCAAATCCGGCCAAAACAGTACGGAACAACCGTGTTTCTTCAGGAAAGGCAGCAGACGTTTATTCAAACACTCTTTCACGTAAATTTCTTGGTTGACAGTCCCGGAAGCTATGAAAATGCTGCTTTTCAAGCCACAGGTACAGATGGCTTGCCAAACCAGATATTTCTTTGCGAACTTTGACAGTTTCATGTGCTTGAAAATATCTGCCATTTTTCCCTTCCTTTTGCCGTATAAAACTCCTGCCCCGGAAGCTGCTTGTAGTCGGCTTTGACGTAGGTTTCGTCGTCCATTACCACGCAGTCAAACTTCGTCAGCATCGTCGTGTACAGCCTCCGGGATCGCGCTTGGCCATCGTATTTTGTTTATCATCGCGATTTGGAGTCACTACCTTCTTGTAAGTCGATAGTCCGGCTCGTTTTTTGGCTCGATGCACGGTTGTAGACGATACACCCAGCTTATTTGCGGCATCTCGGAGAGATAGGTTAGGGTTTCGCTTGAAACTACCGGCAACTCTCTTTGTCGTCTCAGCGGCTTCCGGTTTTCGATTTCCCCCCGATCCAGACTTCCTGGCTGTCGACAAACGTTCCCCAAACACTTTAATTACATTTGTAGCGGTTGATTTGGCAACTTTTAGCGATTTTGCCAACTTTGCGTGCAAGTAGCTCGGATTTTCGCGATGCGCGAGCAAAATTTTGATACGCTGCTCTTCTTGCTTGGACGGCATTTTGACAACTGAAGAGTGAATTCCAAAATCAAAATAGGAGCAACATTCTACACACACACACACCTTCAAAATGAGGGGTGTTCAGGTTTTTAAATGCAAAATTGAAAGAAATACGTCAAGTTGATATTGACCAAATTTTGACCGTATCGCCCTTTATTAATGTTCTATTGATGGTATTCCAAATATCCGTTATGAATACTAATACGAGTCAATCGAAATTACATAATATTACATGGCCTTCATAAAATTTATTGGTTGCTTGCTGTTGTCCTTTAAAATTACAAGACCATTCATGTAAACTGAAGGAGTCATTCCTCTCTTGTCCGTTTAATTTACGCTTCAGTGATACCTCGACTCTTGGCAGTCATTGACGTGTGAATCTTCTTTTGCTTCCTGCGGCAGTAAACTGAATTGCACATTTCAATCGGCTACTATTTGCGCACTAGCAAGCTGCCGGTGATTACCAAATTAATACAATAAAATTATTAAATAAATAAATTGCTTAAATGTTCATTACGCATCAATGCAAAAGTTATGATCATTTATCTTCTAATATTGCTGTCACAGGGCAAAAGAGAAATAGAGCCTACCACATACATGTAACAATTCTAACATGAACTCCTGATTATCTAGCTGGAGTAAAAATATACAGTCATGGAAATTCATTTTCTAGCAAGCATTCGTTTCAAGTATAGCTTTAAATCTATCGAACATTCACATCGTCTTGAAATATTACATTAACTTGAAATGTGTCGTAATAGATTACGGTCTGAATTTAATTTGATTGGTGTAATTTTCCATGCAACAGATTATTAAATCATTAAGGCTGCTCCAATTATGTGCATTCTGTTAGTCACAAATTTACACGATTTTTTCTACCGTCTCATCGACAGAAGAACATACGTTGGGTTACAGTCCAGTTTGCACACCATAGTGCACAGATAGATGATGGGTGACTGGCTTCGAGAGTGCCAAGTTGGACTGGAACACGTCTAGGGTTGGATGTACTTCCAGCTGAAGATAGTCGGATAGTCTGGGAAGTGGATACGTATGTACCTGAGCTTACGTAGTTAGCCAGAAAGTTGTCGTTCTTATTGGTCGTAAGATTTCTCCACCGGGAATGGTGAGCGTTGAGACTACCGGCCACTATAAAGCGGGATCAGTTGATAGTGAGCTTCTCTAGGTCTTCCAAGAAGACAGTAATGTTACTGGAAGCTAGCTAACCAACTCTTGAAGCATTAATGTTTTTTTTAGACGAGATGGAAAATCTAACAGAATCCTGAATAACTCAGAGTGTGGGGATGAAGGCACCATCTCCTCGGCCCACTAAAAACCCACCCGTGCCTTGATCTTCGGCCGTCCCCGGATCCATGTTTCGGTATAACTTCAGCGAGAGGGCTAGTGTGCTGTACGTACCCACTATGTCTAACTACATAGGTCTTAATTAGCTTCACCGACCTGACGCTGATTCGAACGAGATGCTCGTGGATCTAAGCAGGGTTTGGAACGTCTGATGGTCCATCGTCTACGATTTTCCTACCCGACCACTTACAGTACCTGCCAAGGTCCTTCCATTGATCGAGAAAGTCTTGGGCCAGGACCGGGGTTGGAATGTCTGCAGCAGGTTCGTCCCTGTACCCCATCCCAAGTAGCACACATGTTGCCATTAAGTTGAGAAAACATAAATGTGCCTTAGTTAGTCATAATCAAGTTGCTACAACTAATAAGAATCGTGGTGTGCTACTTGGGATGTTACGACCACTTACAACTTCCTGCCGGATCCCGCGCCCTATGGAGCTTCCTCCTTTGTAGTTCGTTTAGCCGTTAAGAGGAGCTTAACGTTTTCAGGGTGCACCGCGGGGAGCCGAACTACTTTCACACCCCAGCAATAAGGGGTTCCGAAAGATGATTGTGTTAACCTGCCACTTGGAGATGGGTACAAAGGTTTTTAGCATGCAAAACCGAAGCTGATGAGACTCTCCAGATGTGCTGGTTTGGGATCTGGTGTATCCCGAACCTTAGTGAGCAACGAGTTTATAATTTGCTCAGGTCTTCGGTATAGTATTATGAATGTATCGATGATCAACGGTATGGATGAAGGATGCTTAAGATGACTACGAACATCCTCCAGCGCATTGCCCTTCAGACAACGCTGCAGTCACATGAGGTTTTCACCTTCAGAAAAACACACATTTCCGATGAGTTTTGGTAGTAGCTCAGGAACGACGGCCAATCGACTCGATGTTTGAAGAAAATTGGTAGCTTTCTAGGCACGGCTTGTCTGACTGAGAGTTGTTGTGAGTTGTTGAGACCACCGAATAGGTGCCGCGTGGAAACGTCAGGAGCAGAAGATACGACGACAGCTGTGGTGACTGATGTAAGTATCATAGATGCCATAATTGGATACATTTGAGAGGAAACAATATGCACGGAGTGAGGAGTATAATGAGCTTGTGAAGTGTTCATATGCGCCGGAACGAATGGCAGTACTTGAGAGAGTAAACATGTCCCGGTGGCCAGAGGAGATGTTATATTTATTTAGTCAAAAGTTCGAACCGAGAAAGTTGAATATACCAAACTCATAGCTTTCAATTGCGGTGCAATACTAGAACGATGAGCAGCAAGTTTGGCTTACCGACCTGGCAACCTTGACATTACCACTGACTGTGGCATATTCAACGATGTCGGGATGAATTCGACGACACCACGTACTTTCGATGACGCTTTCCGTTGACGTGATTCAGGGCTGCACCAGCCGCCAACAAAGACTTCAGTTTGCGTGTAGGTGAAATAGAAGAATCCATCCATATGATGATAGGTCGGCCATGTTTTATTACCACCTGTTGTCGATTCACAGCGGTTTTCATCGTTTTCTTCGGCACCTGCATCGTTCTGAGCCTGAAGATGGATTAGCCACCTGCGTGTTGGTACGAAAAAATAGATATTTGTATGCTGGGCCTCCTTTTCACATACTGAGACCTCTTTTCTAATACTGGCTCTTTAAAAACAATAACATGTATTACATATTAATACTAAGTTAAGCGTTACTTTTAAGGACTGCCTTAAAGCAAATTGGTACGCCCCTCGCACGCCACTAGCACGGCTCTTGTGATGGAAATCTTTGACAGTGTTTGTTGACACTTCTATAGAGAACAACTGTTGCAAGTTTGATCAAAGTAGTCGATCGTGCTCACACATAACGTCAAATGGAACCCGAAAGAAGATAAAATATTGTGCACAAACACCTGGAAAATCCAGAGTGACCGCTTCCAAGCTGGCAAAAGTGCTGAAGATGCCGAAAACAACAGTTTATCGTGTGCTCAAAATCTATAAGGAAACCCTAAGTGTGAAAAGGCATCTGCAGACCTATGAAAAAACTGGAACCAGGGAATGTCAGCTGCGCAGCATGGTGTTGAGATGCGTTGAAGCCAACCCCGTCTTTCAATCCGAGATGTGGCCAGAAGGTACAACACCAACTTTCAAACGCTGCGGAAAATCCTTGCCAGGAAAAGATACAAGTCATACAAAGCCAATAAACAACAGAACCGCCACATGAAGCAGAATTCCGTGGCCAAAAAGCGTGCAAGGCTCTTGTACGACCACGTTTTGACGAAACACACGGGCTGCACATTGATCGATGACAAAACATACGTCAAACTCAATTTTCAGCAGCTTCCCGGTCAAAAGTTTTGCATCACGACTGACGTGGGGATGTACCGGGAAGATTCAAATTCGAGTTTGCCGACAAGTTCGTTAAGAAGTCCCTGATTTGGCAAGCGATTTGCAGTTGTAGCTTGAAAACGGAACCATTCGTTACATCCTCGATGATGACATTCCAAGTTTACATCAAAGAATGCCTGAAAAGGCATGTTTTGCCGTTTATACGCAAGCATAGGGGCAAACTCATCTTTTGTCGCTGAGATAATCAATCTTCCGAATTGCCCCGAATTAGGACCAATCGAAAAATACTAGGCAATTTCCGAGCAGCGACTTCGACGATGCGGCGGAGCAGTCAAGGGCTTTCGAAAAATGCGGGCAAGATGGAAAAAATTTACTCCGTGTCCGTTTCCTTGGGCGTTGATGAGCTTCACCAAGAGGAAGGTTCAAGACTTCGTTCAAACTAGAAAAATGTAACTTTGTGGAGCTGTAATTTTGAAGTTTTATTAAAATAACTGTTAAACAACCACTACTTGACATAATGGAATCACAAATTACAGGTCTTTTTGTCTTTTACCAATTAATTTGTAGTCAGCCTTTACGTACAACCCCATTAGGCTGTTCCTATTTGTTGTACAAAATGGGAATGTATCGGATGTTACAACAACGGAATAGCAGCCTCGGACAGTCAATTGACTTCATGTTAATGTCTTTACTCGAAAACAGCTTAATAATCAACTTCGGTTAACTTAAATAACAAGTTATCACTCGACTACATGATTGTCAATCTATGAATTCTAACCTATAGACTGTTCCGATAATTATAAATACACTAATGACTAACCGTCATTTCAAAATGCGTGCAATATTTAACCAACTTTTGGTTGCTTACAACCAAATTAAACAGATGCTGTCATTATTTTCAATTTTTTGCACGGAAGTTTGAAAATGCATGGTGTTTTTGCCGATCAAGAAAAAGAATTGTGCACAAACGGTGCACCGGGAGTGGGCTCTCCATCAGAAAACTCGCTGAAAAAGAAGGTGTGAGCGTCGGAGCAGTTCAAACTGCAGAACAGAAGTATCAATAACAGTCCTCTTTCGTATATTTCCCGAGACGGGGTAGAAAACCCGGTCCCGCTCACTGAACCGACTGGAAAGGAAAGGGACTATTTCAAGCGTCATCCTTCAGCATCAGATGAGATGTGACGAAAAAGCTAAGTACATCGGCGACTCATGTGATGCGTGCCAAGGAGAGAATGGGCCCGCAGCCTCGTCGGAAGCAGAAGCAGCCAAAAAGAAGCACCAAACAGACTGAAACTGTGAACCCGAGGGCTCGTGGCTTTACAAAAAACTGCTGACAAACAAATCAGGCTGTGTTATCATGGACGATGAAACTCGGTTATAAAACACTGCCAGCACCACAGTTTTATATCTCACCGATGGGAAAGAATGTTGCTGGATCAGTAAAAGCCGTTTACACCGAAAAATTTGACAAAAAGGTAATGTCGTGGCTGGCAATATGCGGATGTGGAAAATATCTCTTCCATTCATTACGACAGACACAATGGATGCACAAATCTACGTGAAGGAGTGTCTGAAATAAAGGTTGCTACGCTGAATCAAACAGCATAACAAGCCTACAATTTTTTGCCATGATCTTGCTGCCATTACATTAAATATGCACTAGAGTGGTACAAACGAAACAATGGCGTTTTTGTACCAATGGAGATGTATCCACCAAACTACCCAGAGATTCGCCCTATCAAAACTTTCTAGGCTTTGACGAGTGCAATGCTGAGAAAACACATGAAACCAGCGGATAGTGTTGAAAAATTTAAGAAAAATTGGTCAAAAGTGATGAAAATGGTAGGAGAAAACACTGTCCAGATGTTTATGAGTAAAGCTAAAGGAAAAATTATAGAACTCGTCTACCCTACGAAAAATCAAGCAAATTGAAATGGAGATGGAAAGAAACCTTTGTTTGATAGTAAAAAAATCAAAAATCACAGTATGGTCTTTTTTATTTTTAAGAGAAAGTGTATTTATATTTTTCGCAACAGTCTATAAAAGCCATTGTCCCTTTCGTACAATTAAAGTGTGAAAGGTTTCAGGTTATCTTACTGTTGAAGAATTCTGTTACTTTGAACCAAATAGAAAAATATCTTGAAGCCCTTTGACACGTTGAATACAGGTCTAGAGGATATACATAGTCAAGTTATCATCTGTCAGTTTCGTGACTATGAGTTTCCACTATGGGAATCTGTAATGAGTTAATCCGCGTGTAATGAGTTAATACTCGAGATATTTCATGTAAATTAAAGCTGGATATCGCCTTAATCACGTCTATTGTATGAAAGAATTCCATCAATGTTGTATGGCGTATGAAAAATTGCAAACAATCTCGTTGTTTACGCTTGCTTTGGTTCAGAATTAAACGAGGGAAATTCTAGGCACCTGATAAAGTTCATTTTTTTCTGTGTATACCAAGATCTGTTTAGGTGTTCGGAAAACAAAACACCAAAATCCAAAGAAGAAATTAATCGAAAAATCAATTGAAAATAAGTTTTTCATTATGTGTACAACTAGTATTCCAGAACTTTGATCGTACCTAGACCATTACCTCCGAATGTTTAATTGCCCCGATAAGACCATCCCATTAAAGATTGACAAGTTAACAACATTAGCGGAAAACAAAGCGTGACAATCGTTTCCACTTTTTTGCCACTCGATTTTTACACAACGATTCCAGCGACGGGAGATGATGGAGAGAGGCAGTTGGCGAGCTTTGAAGCCAATTTTCGAAAGACTCGAACCGAAGAGACGAAATAAAACGTGATAAAAATTCATATAACTTCCAAATTGATGAGGGTGTTTTGTTTGCACTCACCGGCGGGTGGTTTAGAGCTAGAGGAAAACACCCCAAGAGCCAAGCTCCCAGCATCCAACCAATGGTGGGTGTGGGGAGGTGTTTTCGTTTTTAGCTTGGCTTATTTTTTTGCGCTTTTATCGCCATTGACGGGCCAAAGAATGCCGCGTGCGAGCGTAAAGATGATAAGAGATGAGTTAATAGAGTGTAAATTAAGTCAGCTTTTGAAGATTTCGTTTGCCTCGCTTGGAAGCTTTCTCCGGCTGGGCTGGGCAGGTGAAGACGAGTGAGGAGGGTGGAGAAGCTGTTTTGGCTCGCTTGGAGAGTCAAGCGAATGAAGGGTGATTTATGACGGAGAATGTTGAACCGTCGACGAACGACGACAAGCGCGCGCGGTTACCAGGAAGAGGCTTCTTCAAAGCGATTGCAATTTATGACAGCTCTTTGAAGCGTATTCCCTCTGCCGGTGTAGGGAAGCGAGAGACACTTCAGGGTACATGCTCTATTTTGCTGGCTGGTAGAACACTCACAATTTATTATAATTTTTCCCGCTGTTTTGTGCCATCGTGGGGCGTTGCAACGCGGACGAAATCAGAAATGCCAGGGAGAAGCGGAGGGGAAATGAAAGAGCAGAAAGCATGAATATAAATTCCACTCATTTCTGCATAAATGGAATTTACTCCGACCCCAGTTACATGATTTCGTGTCTCATTTGCGGTGTCATTCACTGTCTCCGTGGGTTGTTACCTTGGTGGCTCACGAGATGACGAACAGCTGGTTGCCGAGGTGTGAAAAATGCATCCTTTTGCTTAGATAGCAGTTCTGCGCTACACAGCATGAAGAACGAAATGCATTGTCAATGCATAACAAAGTAAAATGTTTGGAATTTCACCGGCTCTTCTTTTTTTATCTAGTTCATTCATTTGCGTTCATTTAATCGCGATAGCTTGACGGAGTCGATAATCTATATATATATAAAACAGAGTGGCATACGTAAGACCGCGCAAAACTCGAGAACGGTCCAGATCCAGATCCAATCAGTCTAAGGCCTGTGTGTCTCTTGCTGTACATAGAAGTCGTCTCCATTGCACTCGGTCCATGGCCAGCTGTCGCCAGCCGCGCAGTCTGCGAAGTGTCCGCAGATCATCCTCCACCTGGTCGATCCACCTTGCGCGCTGCGCACCTCTTCGTCGTGTTCCAGTCGGATTATTCCTGCCAGTCGCTTTCCTGCCATAATACGCCTCTGAATTTCTCTGCTGGTGTCGTTATCGGCGGTCACCAGTGAGCCCAAGTACACAAATTCGTTGACCACCTCGATTTCATCGCCGTCGATACAAACTCGAGCTGGGAGACTCGCCGTTTCTTCCCTAGAGCCTCTTCCTAGCATGTACTTTGTCTTCGACACGTTAATGGCCAGTCCGATCCGTTTGGCCTCAGCCTTCAGTCGAGTGTACATTTCTGCCACCTTCTCAAAATTCCGTGCCATGATGTCGATGTCATCAGCGAAACCAAGTAACTGTCCGGACTTTCTGAAAATCGTGCCACTCGTGTCTATCCCCGCTCTTCTTATTACACCTCTCCAAAGCGATGTTGAATAGCAAGCACGAAAGACCATCACCCTGCCGTAACCCTCTGCGAGTTTCAAAGGGACTCGAGAATGTCCCTGAAACCTGTACTACGCACATCACTCGATCCATCGTTGCCTTGACCAATCTTGTCAGTTTGTCCGGAAAACCGTATTCGTGCATACTCTGCCATAGCTGATCTCGATCAATTGTGTCGTACGCTGATTTGAAATCGATAAACAGGTGATGTGTAAACTCGAGAACGGATCGTCCGATTTAAGTTGTTTTTTCCTTTGTTCTGTTCGGCTACGCTCAAGGAACATGTATAGAAACAGAAAAATGGAAAAAAATTATGGGGAAAATGAAAACTTCGAAAAAGATTGACTTTCAATACATACTGTATGGTATTTTTTCGTTTTGATCGAGTTATCCTTGACATGCAGCGGAGTTGAAAGGTGTCCTTATTATGCTGCTTTTGGTTCATGTTCGTGGTCATTTCGGACTGTGGGTGATCTACTATGTGTGACATATCGAGAGGCCTGTCAGCGGTTGCAATTGTTAGAAAACGACACACATTCGGATACAACACATGCCAAAGCCATTGTTACTGTACCTGCAATCAAATTCGTACCCTGTTTGCGATCATCATCTCGGCATGTTTTCCATCAAATGTAGTCGAATTGTGGAACAAATACAAGGATGACATGGTTGATGATATTTTACATCGAGCTCGCACAACCACTGTCAATTACGAGCTGGAAATTAACAATGAGATGCACAACGAGGCACTTTTGGTCGAAAACATGTGTTTACTCATGTGCGGCAGTGACTCCTTAGCAAGAGGACGTATACGACACTTTGATGAAAGCGATTGACGACTGAAATAGAGGCGTTTACTTCATCAATGTACCTGGCGGAACTTGCAAAAAGTACCTTATTTCATTATTATTGGCTTGGGTTCGCCCATGATCAGATATTGCAATGGCGTTTGCCTCTTCAGGGATTGCAGCCACATTGTTGGAAGGCGGTCGAACGGCTCAATCTGCGTTGAAGCTGCCGTTGAATCTCCAACTGACTGACGAACGAACATGTAACATTCCGAAGAATTCTGCAAGGACGATAGTGTTGCAGTATTGTAAGATCATCATCTGGGACGAATGCACAATAGCACACAAACGAGCATTGGAGGCACTTGATCAATGATTTTGTTGCCAGGTGATTTTCGACAAACACTACCTGTCATTTCACCTTAAGCTTTCGTATTTGGGGCGATATATAAATAAGCTACAGTTGACGAGAAATATCAGAGTTACCTTGCAAAACGATTGGCAACGGATTGATTTCGTTCCCGCCGAATGTCTGCCATTTCACAACGACGAAAGAGGAACTCATTACGAGTGTTTTCTAAACACCATCCAGAATTATGAGAACCACGATTGATTACGTGCATAAAATAAGGATGCCGGGGATTTGAATTTCGTTATTCGAAATGTAATTCCTGGACAATTACATTCACTCAACTTAATTGATTGTGTCACTAATCTAGATGAAGTAACCAATTATCCAACAAAATTCCTGAGTTCATTGGATTTACCAGGATTACCACCATATAATTTACGACTGAAGATTGGATCTGTTATCATCATGCTCCAGAATCTAAATCAACCAAAATTGTGTGGTGGAACAAAATTGGTTGTTAAGCAACTCAAGAATAATGTCATTCAAGCAATGATACTCAAAGGCGAATTCAAGGGCGAGCAAGTGTCCTAGAATTCCACTTATTTCAAACGATTTACCTGTTGAGTTCAAACGAATGCAATTTCCGGTTCGCCTTTAATTCGCCATGATAATCAATAAATCACAAAGTCAATCTTTGAAAGTGCGGATTAATGTGGATGTGGATTAATCTCGAGAACCCATGCTTCTGGCATTGTTGTTTATTAATCTATGTGTATTTACGCACTGGATAATGGAACAAAGAATGAAGTCTACCACAACGCACTGAATTGAACTGGCACAAGATTCTGTCAACCTCTACAAGCATGTAAATAAAGCATACAAATTCAAACAAATTTGAAAAAGTGTTTCATTCAATCAATATCTAAAATTCAAGTTTCGTAATATGTTATCGATCACGAATAAATGATAAAAAATTGAGGTGACAAACAAACCAAGCCAAACTTAAAGTAACTTATAAATAAATTTAAATCTTGACTGTTCGGAATTATTTGAATTCTAAGGAATAGGTCAAGCGGAACAAAGTTCGCCGGGTCAGCTAGTCTTCTATATATATAAAACAGAGTGGCATACGTAAGACCGCGCATAACTCGAGAACGGGTCGTCCGATTTAAGTTGCTTTTTTGTTTTGTTCTGTTCGGCTACGCTCAAGGAACATTTATAAACAGAGAAAGTTGGACAAATTTATGGGGAACATGAATATTTAGAAATGATAGATTTTTCAATACATTATGTATGGTAATTTTTCGTTTCGATCGAGTTATCCTTGACATGCAGTCGAGTTGGACAGGTGTCCTCATTATTCTGCTTTTGGTTAATGTTCGTGGTCCAGCTTCGTTCGAGTCGTTTCGGACTGTGGGTGGTCTACTATGTGCGATATATCGGTTAACGATCAGCGGTTGCAATTGTAGAGAAAACGACACACATTGGGATACAACACATTTCAATGCTATTGTTTCTGTACCTGCAATCAAATTCGTACCCTGTTTGGCGATCATCATCTCGACATGTTTTCCATCAAATGTAGTCGAATTGTGGAACAAATACAAGGATGACATTAAGAAATTTTACATCGAGTTCGCACAACAACTGTGAATTACGAGCTGGAAATTAACAATAAGATGCGCAACAAGGCGCTGATTTTGGTTGAATACATGTGTTTACTCGTGTGCGGCAGTGACT
>JASCZW010009126.1:0-44836 GCA_034211315.2 Aedes japonicus
TACCTGCCTGTTACCCGTCGTTTTTGCTTTTGTCTGGCCGATCGACGTATGATTGGTTCGCAGTTTCTTCCTTTTCTTCTACCCACAGGTGTAATAAACTTACTGTCAAAATGAGTGTCCGCATGTGTTGGTGCAATATCTGATTTCGAATTTTGTTCGAAACATCAAAGTTGGATTCTGCAGCACCTCCAAGCGTAAACACCATATTGGAAGGGCTAATGCCTTTTTCAGACTACATAGAACAACCATTCAAGCTTGAATCTCAGTGTGTGTAAGATTCCACAACTTTCACCGCGTGCTAACTACACAGCCCAAAAATGTAATATACATCAACGTAATTGATTCTAACGTATCTAAAACTTTTTTTTTAAGTAGGAGAAAATGTCTGTTGCTCATAAGCGAAAGGCATCTAATAAATCCACAGACGATCAGTACGAACCAATACGCAACGTTCAAGAAAAGCGACATAAACAACGACTTCTTCAATCTGTGTCGCAACTGGAACTTCCTGGTATAACTCGCGACAATGACAAATCAGAACCACCGAAAAAGCGGTCCTATCTAGGAAAGCCTATATCGGCCTCGGCTCCCTCTTATCTGCAAGACCATCGTGAGTTCAAGAAACCTCAAGCAATGCAGGAACATTCATCCAAAAAAGAAAGTCGCAAATCAAATCCAAAGATGATAGCATCATAGATTAACTTTAAAACCAGTAGGTCCTGAACAAATACGATTTTTTTCTTGGCTCAGTCAGTACTATGCACCATAGACTTACTCTAAGACCAGTAGGTCCCATACAAAAACGATTTTTTTCTTGACTCAGTCAGTACTAGCACATCGGTCCCAAGCTCGGTCCCAAGCTTAATAAAGCGCTCGTAATAATTTGTTATATCATTGAAGTAATCTTCCAACAATTATAAACTGAAGATAAAGTGTATTATATCGTTGATATATGTTATGGTAAATCAAGATCTTACCATAACACTAATATGTTGTTAATTATCGTTACCATACAAAAAAGGACTTTTTTCGAATAAAATTTCCGGTGTATTATATAGTAAATAATTTGTGAATAATATTTTTTCTGCAGTTTTACTTTAGGTGGTATCGTTCAATTATGGTTATATCATAAAATATTTTTTTCAACCATTACGATATACGTTAACATAATTGATTAATAAATACGATAGAATAAAATAATAGACATCGTTACAGTATAGTAAAATTATACGAGGATTTCAATCATGATGATAACTGCTACAATCATGATATCATAATGAATAATATGTTTCCCTTTTTTTTCTCCCACCCGAAGTAAATAAAAACACACCTTTGATGTTGACATTTGTTTTATAAAAAGCTTCTTATTGTGATAAATGTATAGAAATGGATGGAATACTCAAAAACCATTAAAATTAAATATTTTAACCATTTCATGTTCAGTGCAGTCTTTCATTCTAAATTCAATGCAAAACATAAGAAAAGAGCTCATAATGATTGTTATTTTTCTATTATCGAAAATGAAGATACAATACTTGGACAAATTCTAGAGATTTTAGAAGACTTGAATGACACATATTTTTTATTCAATCCAATACTTGCAAGAAGAACATTAAATGATTGGTTTGAGATTTTATCAATCGACAATCAAAGGTTTATTATGTAGAAGGAGATGTTCGCTCATCACCATGAGGCACCAAGAGTGAACAACAATGTTTTTGGCTAGAATGAAAGAAATGAAGAGAAAGTTTTGATAGTTCCGCTAGTGTGCGGCAGGCTCGGAAATATGACAGATGTTTTTTAGGAAAATTGAGCGAAAAGGGCATGTGTACAGTGGTACTCGAACCAACGACATTTTTGCCTCCTCGCACGGAGAATATATAACATAACAATTAATGTATGTAAAGGTTTATTATTAACGTTAACAATGCTGTTCACAAGCGGATTAAAATTCAGATAGAAAGTAACATCTACTTTAAAAAATTGCAACATACCCTTCACGTAGACTGATAAAACCGCTCTCTTACAAATACATATTATAATGATCAGTATTATAACACAAGGGGTAGGACAGCTCTTGATCGCGAGTAATTTCAGAGTTGCTTTTGAGGTACCTCGAGTAACTCTCGTTGCTCAGCAAGCAAGCACTGTATTTGTTTGCTCTCTGTTTTTGCACAGCAGCTGTCAAACAAACCGACGCTAGTAACATTAGTGGGCACAAATGGACACTAGCACTTTTTAATGTTTTAGGAAAACAAGCTACATTCACTTAAACTTCATATCTGATATGCTCGTACAAATTTATATCGTATTTACCGCTACTCGTGTAAGGCTTTGCCTTTTCCGATACGAAGTTATTTTTATGTCTTCAATTAAGTCAAACTTTGTATAAACCCATCAGTTTTGGCTTGATCTGCAATTTTTATGCAGCATCATTCCATCAGACGGCCAGACTAATAACTGGTGCTTTGGGACAAAGGCAGGAGAACAGATAAACGAGCTCAGCCCACTGCACTCCGACACAAGCTTCTCAGAATCGATGTTTAGCAAATTACAAATCTATACAAATCGCTATCATGCTTCATCATTTTACATCAGTAGAGCTCAACGTTGTGCCATCTTCTGTTGCCATTAGCAAAGTGTCCACAATGTTTTCAAACAAATTGGAAGTCTAGTTGGAAGTCAAACTTTTCGAAACCCTGGCAACTGATAAGAATCGATGAATATTGATTTAATTTCAAGCTATATTGAGTTACTCATGAGCTACTCGGTGCATCAAAGCAACTCAGAGTAGAGCTGTCTCACCCTAGTTGTAACATGAGTTTTACATTTTGTGATAATAAACTAAAAATTACGTACTGTTAAAACAGTTTCCTGATTTTTTGTTTATCGTGACCATAATTTATATCTTTCCTTCGTTATATCATACAATGAATGACCAAGGGATATACTATACGGCACTGTTAATTTCTTGTTCATGAAATCATTATCATATATAGAATACGCTATTTATGGTTGTTTAAAGTTTGAAGTTGGTTTCTAACATTACACCAGCATTATACACGGATGAAACATATAATGGTGATTATAACATGAATGGAAAATGTATAATAATGATCATACAGCTAATGGTAATTTTCTATTCGGAGCACCCACAATTGATACTTTGCGGATGCGTTGACATAAATTTGACAGAAAAGCTAAAGGAAAACTGGCAAATTCACGCAAACGCATCCACAACGTATCAATTGTGGGCCAGCCATAAGAGCTTTTACTCACTTTATTCACATGACCTAAATACATTAACTCCATTATACCCTTCTAACATGTGTCTCTAGGGATCAGGGCTGCCAGATACTTCTATAAAATATCTGTATCTACTTGATAAAAAAAAGTCTGTATTTGTCTGTATTGAAATAAAATTTGCAACTTTGAATAATATTATTCTTTTTAGAGGTTTATACGTTTTTGAGTAGTACAACTTGATTTACTTAAAATCAAAATCAAACTTATAAAATCAACATCAAGCTGCAAATAGTGACCATGGCAACAGTAAATTAAAATGTATAAATGTTAGTTCTGTAAAATTTAACAAACTTTTTCAGGATACCACAAATCAAGATTTTGGTAAAATGCTGCTATCAGTGAAAACGAACGAAAACGCGCTCAAGCGCGAACCACGCAACTCTATACTAAAACACTTGACTATATTTCTTGCATTTCAGGATCAACCGAATAGAGATGGTATATAATAGATATGAATGATTGGATTATTTTTCATTTACATAAATATATACACTATTCTATAAATAATTCATGGGACTGGGAGGGACCATCAGGGCACCCGATTGAAGCACTCTGGATGGGGAGAGTGGAAATGCCAACTCCCCATTGCTAACAGTTTGTGAATAAAGGGCGGGCTCTTCTCCCCGCCCATTGGGGCATCCTTATGTTAGATAGCTTGCTCTTGTGACCAATTGTTCAGTCTTGTTGTTGGAAGGAGATTCTTTATATCCCTGTGGATACGTATAAGTGATGTTGCCTATCGATCCATCCAACCCCTTTTTGGCCCTTCATACAATGGCATGATTAGGATAATCAGTGGTTATTAAAGCTTGATCAAGTCTAACAGAGAGGAGAGCCTATTGCTGTCGGACGTAGTTTCCGTGCTACAATGGGTGGTAGTACATATCATACATCATACATCACAACTTTATTAACTTAAAAAGAGACGTGTGATTTACACTAACTCAAACTCATACATAGTAATCAAGATGCAGTTTTGAACTATAAACAAAGTATAAGAACAAAGAAGATTGCTTAAAACAATTAACTCGTTGGATTATAATATATAACGCTTCTATACTGTTGGATTATAAAAATAGTGCTTTTCAAAACCTAGTTAATTCACCACCATACTTGGTTTTTTGAAGAATGTTGTGAATGTTTAACATAACGTTGAATGAATCCTTTCATTGATTGCTTCGAGTGAGTGGAATAACGCGAAATAGAATATTGCTTGCGTGAAAAAAAAACTGCATATAGTGAATAAAAACGATTAGGTAGCTTTTGAAGCATCACATGACAATTCCTGTAAAATTAATTAATATATATTATTTATTGTATAATTAAATTAAGAGGTTTCTGTTTTCAAACAAACCTTTGTCAACTTTCTTATTTTTCAATCATGTTATACATGTTTTTGGTAAATCGTTCTTAGCCTCAGCTGTAACTTCGACGACTCCTTTGGGGGTTTGGTGGGTCTTAACGTATTCTTTAGCCGCCAGGATTCCTTTCATTGAGGCTGTGCTAAGGCTGTTTCTAAACTTCGTTTTGTTGAGATTGTATGTCGAAAAATATCTCTCAACCGCTGCTGACGGGTGTGATAGGAATAGTAAGATTGGAATGATTCGCCGCAGGAGGGGAAACGCCCACTATCCTCCCATCCTACGCGTGGACAAAACATCGCTCCAGAATTCAGGTCCATCTATTGACTCTATTTCTTTGTGGTTCCATTTGACTGTTATGTTCTGAATTTCTCTAAATTCGTCATCAATAAGTTGGAGTTCCTTGGGATCATACAGTTCAGGGAGATGCTTCAGTAGCGGATATATCGACGGATTAACTTTGGTCATCATAATGTTATGGTATTTTTTTTTTATTTTCATTTAATGAAAATCTGTTTTAGTCTGTATTATGGTTTAAAAACCTGTATCAAACCTGTAATCTGTATCACCCCGCCTAATGAAAAACAATTTGCTGTATAATCGAAACTGTATTTCGAATATAAGATATATTAACACATTTTATGTTATTGTTATCGAATAGTTTAATCTCATTTTCACCATACAACCTCTACATTAACATATATTGTTATTGTTTGCCATATTGTCATTGAAAGGTTTATTATTGTCTGCACTCGGTCTGGATTATATACTAACTTTTTGACATAGAGTACAGCAAAAATTTTGTTCGTGAAAATTGCCGTTTTTTTATGGTAACCTAACTTAACCGCCTATTCAGCATATTGTTATTTGGCCTTTTACCATCTGATATATTGTTGAAACTATAGTGGAGATTGTTAGTTTATAGTTGTCAACTATAAGTGTAAATGGCGCAACAATAATGGAAGCGATCGTCAACAATAAGTTAAATGGTTCAGTAATGGTTTGTGATTATGCGGGACGTCTGTTGACGTTAAAAAACCTGTATAATACAGATAAATCTGTATATCTGGCAGCCCTGCTAGAGATAGATGAAAAAATATTCGAAGATACTATCACCCCATGAGTTTGACCCTGTACTTTGCAAACGTCATTCTCGTGTCCCGCTGTCAAAACCGCCGATCCAGCAGTGCGAGGTTTCTCCTTTTTCTTTCGCGAATTACAAGTCGTGTTAGCATCTCGTCATCATGTCCACGATAAATTTGCCTCTAAACTTGACCGTCCGCGTCCATCCGGTCGTCCTTTTCCAGATTGTCGATGCATACGAGCGCCGGAATGCAGAATCAGTGCGTGTCATTGGAACATTGCTCGGTAAGTTGCCGAAAATGTAGATGCTTTGTGTGGTCAGACATAACCCCTGCTATCGCGTAGCATAGAATAATGAAAGACGCTAGTTCTGTGTACTGATGTGAATTATCTTCCGTATAGGTTCGGTGGACAAGGGAGTTGTCGAAGTGACGAACTGCTTCTGTGTTCCCCACAAGGAACACGAAGATCAGGTCGAAGCCGAACTCGGCTATGCTTCCGATGTGTACGATCTGAACCGGAGAGTCAACCCATCGGAAAACATTGTGGGTGAGTGCGGTGTATATTTACCGGGGGATGTGGGCTTGCCTGTATATTGTAAATGAACATATAATCTTTTTTTCATAGGTTGGT
Organism: Aedes japonicus; assembly: GCA_034211315.2. NCBI lineage: Eukaryota > Metazoa > Arthropoda > Insecta > Diptera > Culicidae > Aedes > Aedes japonicus. The sequence goes on from JASCZW010009126.1 coordinate 6,384, forward strand.
GGGCCACCGGTCAGGAAGTAACCAACCACAGTTCGGTGATCCACGAATACTATGCCCGTGAGTGCAACAATCCAATTCACTTGACTTTGGACACTTCTTTGACTGCGGCTCGTATGGGCATCAAGGCATACGTTTGCGTGCCGTTGGGAGTTCCCGGTGGCAAAACAGGATGCATGTTCACTCCGATCAACGTTGACATCGCTAGCTACGAACCAGAAGTAGTCGGATTGCAGCTGTGTTCGAAAACGATCGGTGTTCAGCAGAATCCGTCCCGGCCCCGTACCGTTTCGCCGATGTTGGATCTGGCTCAGATCACCGATGCTTCTGGTAAGCTGCTTACCCTGTTAGGAGAAGTGCTAAACTACGTCGAGGATGTGTTGGCCGAGAAACAACAACCGGACAATTCCGTTGGACGTGCCCTGCTCGATTTGATCCATTCCGTACCGAACATGACTTCGGACCAATTCGCGCAGATGTTCAACTCGAACGTTAAAGATTTATTGATGGTTGTCACCCTTTCGCAGCTTATTAAGACGCAATTGCAGTTGAATGAGAAATTGACCAGCTTAACTTCGTTCATCAACTAATAAACGAGAATTGTTAGCGACAGAAACATAAAGTAAGACGGTAAAGTGAGCTGTTGAACCATTTGATCGCGCGAGTGCCGATACTGAGAAGAAAAGCGGTTCCAAATTCCGATTGCTCGGTTTTAATCGAAATCGGTGGTGTATTTCATTTGTTGTAACTTGCAGGATAATTAAACAATATAGAGACAACCGCAAGAATATTACTGGTGCGTTTCTTACAGAGAAATTCCTATGAATTACATCCCAAGACACGATTAATTCTGTGAGGTTATTTATATGAAGAAACAGCTAAGTCAACAAACGAATACTAAGCCAGGTCTAATGCAGAGAGTTATTACAGTCTGTCAGTTATAATAAGACTATTTTGTACCTGTAATTTGAATCAGTGATTTGGGTTTGGACCAGTGACGATCATATCTCTTGGTAATACTTATTTGATTTGAACAATTTGCAAAAACTGGGCAACGCACAAGAATCTCGGATGGTAGCCTGGGCAAAAAAAGGTTCTTAAAACGAACCGACTGGCCCAAAAAGAAGGATCGCCCGACAGACAAGATGAATCGTAAATTAGAAGAAAATTTAGTAATCTCCATTTAATTCCAACTACCTTTGCTTATCTTCGACAGATACGCGTATTTCGTCTACAATGTGCAGACTTCTTCAGTGTCTCGTACTAATAAGTCGAGTTATTAGTACGAGACACTGAAGAAGTCTGCACATTGTAGACGAAATACGCGTATCTGCCGAAGATAAGCAAAGGTAGTTGGAATTAAATGGAGATTACTAATTTTTCTTCTAATTTATAGTTACAAGTATTCCACTAAACAGCTCAAACCCTCTAGAATTCAAGATGAATCGATCAGGACCAATTCTTTGACCCTACGTTTGACCAAAGTCTAAGCTCCATACTCTGTCTGAGATGTATGGTCTGAGATTTTCAAAATTGAGTCTACGTGGTTTATGAACAGGCACTTATCTGTCCTATGATTAAATGATGATTCGATGATGATGTAATTCTACTATCTATTGTAGCAAGGTAACTTTCCACAGCAGTGTTACCTAAAACGATTTGATCAGGATTCTGTTCTATAATTGTTATGTTTGTATTCTCCGTACGTGGAGTAACGATTATGACGTAGAAGGAGATGTACGCTCATCACCATGGGGCCTCGAAAGTGGACAGTAATGTTTGCCAAAAATGAAAGATATGAAGAGAAAGCCGTGGATAGTTCCGTCAATGTAAGGCAGGTTGTGAAAATTATTCAATTCTAGGTTTTTTTTCTAGGGTTTTCTAGGGTTCTAGGGAAGTCTTGGGTTGTTTTTCTTCAGGGCAAATCTGAAATTGAGAGACTCTCTTTGATCATTTTCTCTTTCATTCATATTCCATTCAGTTTAACGTTTTTCATTCTACTATTAGACTGTTGTGTTTCTACCAGTACCAAAGAATCCCTCAAAAGTTTTATAATGGCGCTGTAATAAATAAAAGAGCAAGAGAGGAGATAATCTCTCATTGCTCTATTGAAAAAAATCCTAGATGTATTGAAAATTGAGCGAAGGACTGGGATATAGCAGTACTCGAACCAAGCACGCATTCCTTTGCCTAACATCCCACTGCGGGGTAGGTCAAGGCAGGAACGAATCCGCCACCTCAACAGGCAAAATAATACGCGCATGATCGTGTTCAGGTACTACCGATTGCTTGTGATGGTTCTAGCGGTTGTTTTTACACACAACGTTTTGTTACCTACATGTATCTACCAATCTAATAATCTCTCTTTTTTTCAGTTTATTTTTGTACACAACGTCTAATTTTACTCATGTATAACCCCAGAATGAAAAAGGCTGTTTTAAATAACAGACTGAATGAAAGTGTCCTCTGTCTTCTCAAATTTATTCTTCATCAATTTTTCTATCTGGAAAAAAATAAAACTTATACGACCTTTGAGATCCTGAATATGAAGAAGTTCAGAAAGAAAAAAAAACGCTTTATTAATAGTGTAAAGCGTTGCACAGTGGGAAAATGGGACCCAAAATCACAACTAATTGGAGGCCGCTGGATAAGTGCCCTGTAAAACAGCTTTTCTTATGTAAAAAAATGCGAGGAATCGAAAGGTGATGGTTTCATCTTGGGCAGACCCCGGAAAATTACTCATTTTGCCCGATTTTCCTCTAATTTCGGAAGAAAAATTGAATAATCATACATTTATTATATTAGCTCTGATAATATTGCATCCATTTGTGCTGTACTATTGTGGAAATGTCTGAAGAATCCAATGGAGGTAATATTGTCTTGTAAAAACGTCAGGAACTGTCCATTTTGCCTGATATTCCCCACATACTGAAAGTAGTTGATATGCCATGTGGTCTTGGAAATTTGGGCGAATTAGAATCTATAAAAATGCAATACACTATTGTGGAACTGTCCGGGGAACTGAATGGAGAGTATGTCGTCTTGTGTAAACATTAGTTATTGTCCATTTTACCCGCTTTTCCCTACATACTGGAAGAATCAATAGATAAAATGCGATTTTTGGAATAGATGCGCATTAGTATCAAATCAAATGCACTACAATATTATGAAAATGTCTGGAAAACCGAATGAAGTGGATGTCGACTCATACAGACTTCGGGAAATGGCTCGTTTTGCCCGATTTTCCCTAAATTAAAAAAATAATTGGATATTCCTACACTTACCATATTTTCACTAATAATATTGAACCCATTTGGGATCTACTATTGAGAAAATGTCTGGAGAATCCAATGAAAGCAATATCGTCTTGTTAAAACCTTATGAACTGTCCATTTTGCCCGATATTCCTCATATATTGAAAATACTAGATATGTCATGTGGTTTTCGAAATTTCCGCGAATTAGAATGTATAAAAATGCAATGCACTATTGTTTTTCTTAATCATTCGTTTATTTGTTAGGCTCAGGCGTGTGTAACACTTTACGGAGCCGATATTCAATATTGTTGTACAAAATATTTTACTTTTTGTTATTAGTAAAAGTGGGATGCCAATTACTCGTGGCTAGCTCGAGGTTAATGGGTCACATAATCGTTAGGAAAGGGCTAGGTAGGTAACTTATTTAAGCCATTATTTGCTGCTTTTGGTTGCGACATCTACCAAATCCTCGATCCCTGTAATCCCTTTCAGGAACTAAGCCGCAGATGGGTGACCACAGTTTGCTGGGCAGGTACAAGTAGCACGGAAACAAAAGGATAGTATAACTGGGACACAATGGTAGGGAATTTACTAGAGTGGAAATAAGGAGGGTGATGACGTTACACTCTTAGATCAGACAAACAAAGGAATTCGTAAATCGCTTGCATGTAGGGAAGATCACGCATTCCCAAAACATCTCTTATCTCGCGGAAGGGTTGTCTACCTCCGGCCACTAGGGTATCCAATAGTCGTGCTCTGGAGGCATCATTATCCGGGCAATGCCAAACTGCGTGAGCGATGTCATCTTAACCGGTTCCGCACCTACATAAATTGCTATCGACGAGGTTAATTCTGTAGAGATGTGCGTCTAGCGAGTAGTGGTTGGACATAAGTCTTGACATCACACGAATGAAACCGCGACTTACATCCAGACCTTTGAACCACGATCTCGACGAAACACTTGGAATAATGGAATGTAACCACCGCCCAAGAGAATTACTTGTCCAATCGTTTTGCCAACTTTGAAGTGAACTCTGACGTACTAATCTGAAAAATTCATCATGGGAAATTCTTCCTTCAAAAGTCTCGCCTTCTTGTGCGCCCACCTTTGCTAGAGAGTCCGCCATCTCATTGCCTGGAATTGAGCAATGTGAGGGGACCCATAATGCGCAGGTAATCTTAAATGATCTTTCGACCAACACACACATCTGCTCCCTTATTTGTGCAAGGAAGTAAGATGAGTGCCTCACTGTTTTCATCGACTGCAGGGCCTCAATAGAACTGAGACTATCTGATTGATTGCTGCCAGCTCAGCAACATATACGGAACAAGGTTCCTGAAGTTTCCGGAAGGCAGATGAGTATTCATTGTGAACACCGAAACCAGTGGATCCATCAATGCGCGACCCATCAGTGAATAATCTACTATTGCAATTGACATGTCGTTACTTTTCAATAAAAATATGGGGAATTAAAATAGGCCGAAGTTGATCTGGAACTCCTTGAATGGCCTGTTTCATGGAGAGATCATAATCAATGGAGGAACTGTGATAAGGGAAGCGTACACTAGGAGAACTACAGCATGGAAGACTAATAATGGATGACATATAGTTAATATAGATTCGCAAGAACCTAGACTGGGTACTCAATTCGAGCATTTCATCGAAGTTTTCAATCACAAGGTTGTTACTGATTCCACACTTGATCAGTATTCTAGATGAGAGCTCCTAGAAGCGGTTCTGTAAGGGTTTTACTCCTGCCAGAACCTCCAGGCTCATATTATGCGTTGAATGCATACAGCCAAGGGCAATACGTAAACAACGATATTGAACGCGTTCCAATTTAATGAGGTGGCTGTTTCTTGCCGAGAGGAAGCAAAAAGAGCCATATTCGAGAACTGAAAGAATAGTTGTTTTGTAGAGTTTAATCAGGTCTTCCGGGTGAGCACCCCACAATATTCCGGAAATTGATCCTTGGTTGACATATCTGTTTTAAATACGCAATGTGAGTGCCCCAAGTGCATTTTGAATCAAACATGACTCCAAAGTATTTGAAAATGTCTCTTCCAAACAGTTTGAGACGCAGTTGGGCTGGGAACCGCTTTCTAGTAAACACTACCAATTCGGTTTTTTGCGGTGAAAACTCGATCCCCAAATTTCTGGCCCAGATGGAAAGATTATTTAGGGAATTTTGCAATGGTCTCTGCACGCGGACCTCTTACGAAGATCACAGCGTCGTCTGCAAGTTGTCTTAGCGTGCATCTATTTTCCAAGCAGTTATCATTATCTTTAACATAAAAATTATAAAGTAAGGAACTTAAACATGAGCCTTTGGGTAAGCCCATGTAGCTTATTCTGGAAGTTGTCAGTTGGCCTTGATTGAAGGTCATTTGTTTTTGTGACAGTAAATTATACAAAAATATATTTAAAATTCCTGGTAAACCACTACTGTGCAGACTATCTGCCAGTATATCTATGGAAACTGAATCAACTGCGCCCTTAATATCCAGAAACACTGAAGCCAATTGCTCCTTGTGTGCAAAGGCCAGTTGTATACCAGATGAAAGCAACGCTAAACAATCGTTTGTTCCTTTGCTCTTTCGGAAACCAATTTGCGTATTTGATAGCAGGTTGTTTGATTCAACCCAACGGTCAAGTCTTGATAGGATCATTTTTTCTAACAATTTCCTTAAACATGATAGCATAGAGATCGGACGGTAAGAATTGTAATCTGACGCTGGTTTTCCAGGCTTTTGAATAGCTTTTACTTTAACCTGTCTCCATTCGGGTGGAACTATGTTTAATTCCAAGAGAGTGTTGTCACAGAGAACATACATTGGTGTTCATATATCTTTTCTTGAAAAACGTGTGTAAAAGTTAATATGCTCAGCCGATATAAAAAGTAAGTGCAGAGAAAAACAAACAAAACATTTCAGGTTATGTGCATGGATTTCTATTGATAAACATTTACTTGACAGTTATCGCACTACTGCAGCGCCGCCTATCAGGAACATAACGACATACGTTTGAAATGTCAGTTTAAAGATTTACACAAGTAGCAGACCGAAGATGAACGTCTGTTCTCTGTGGTGTTGTACAGGTTAAGTAAACGTCTTTTAGCGATATCGGGGAGATTTTTCAGAAGGTTGAATTTAATCATATCGCTTCCCGGAGCAGAGTTGTTCGATGAAAGAAGTGCCATTGAAAATTCCAACATTTTGAATGGTTCGTCCAGAAAACCGTTACTTCGGGTGGTATCCCGTAAGTTCGGTTTTGTTGGAACAGAGTCTGGACAAACCTTTTTAGCGAAGTCAAATATCCACTGCATGGAGGATGAGCGGTTTCGCATGTAGCGAGCCTTTCTCCAAAGCGTTGTCATCGAGGTTTCTCTAGACAGTCCTTCTACAAACGAACGCCAATAATTGCGTTTCTTTGCTTTGAGTAAGTTTTTAACCTTTTTTTCAAGGTTTAGATACTTATCAAAAAGCTCACATGTTTCGTGTCTACGATAATCTTTAAACGCATCGGATTTCTCAAGATACAACTTAGTGCATTCGTCATCCCATCCAGGGGTGGCGGGTCTTCTTTTGAGGGATGCACTTGGAACACGTCGTTTCTGAGCTTCTAATGCACTTTTGTACATCAGTTCGGAAAGGAAACGATACTCTTCTAATGGTGGATAAAGATCGGAAGAATCAATACCAAGGGTTACCGCCGATGCAAAATGTTGCCAATCAATATGCCTCGTGAGGTCATAAGGGACATGTGTTGACTGGTCTGTTTTTTTGTAAACTAGTTGTGATTGAGCTAATAATTGGTAAGTGATCACTACCATGGGGATCATTGATTACCTTCCACAGACAATCTAATGATAGTGAATTAGAACACAAAGATATGTCAAGTCGACTCTCCCTGGTAGGATGTTACCAGTGCGCTTCTTGTAGTCAGAGCAGTTCTGCAAATCGTGGAGAGGCTCTTTGCCACAGCACACTTTGTTGCTTCCTGTTGGCAAGCATCCTCTAGATACCTTTGGCCGCATTTGCCACAACGGGGCTTGTTGTCGCAAAAAGTAGCCGTATGTCCCAACTGTTTGCACTTGGTACAATTAAATACCCTTGGTACAAAAAGGCACACTGGAAAAAAAAAACATTATCAATTTCAATAAATTTTGGGAGAATTGATCCGGCGAAAGTCACTTGAAACGATTCCGATGGTGAAAACGTCTTTCTTCCATCTACCATTGATGCTGCATGCAATTTTTTACATTCTAAAATTTCAATGGTAGACGAAACAGAATCAGGAAGTCGCCCCATACCTTCCATAACGTCTTCACACGTCAGGCTCTCTGCAGAAACCACACCATCTATCTCCACATTTCGAGATGGGATGTAGACGTAGTACTCGGCATTGTAACCTACGTCACTAGCAATATCATTTGCCATTTTATACGTGGGTGCAGTAACACGCAGTTTGTTTCGGTTGACCTGATGAAATTCCGTCCCCGGATAACGACGCGTCAAATTTCTTTGAATGCCCAAAAAGTCCAGGGCCTTCACTTTCTGCCAAAAGTAGACAACCCAGGGAGAAGCAGAAGACGGATGGTAACAGCACGCCCTAAAAACATCTTTGGGAGGCAGGACACGCCCCGTACAATCGTCCATGAGAAAAATTCAGGGACAGAGAAAAAAAAAAATTAAATAAAAAAAAAATAAAAATAAAAATCAGATGATTTTTTTTGAACCACCGATTCACAATATGGGAGAGAAATAAACAAAACACTAGCAGACGAAAGGGAAAAACAAATGTGCTACTTGCCCTGTGCTGCTGCGCCTTTGCCGATATAGCACCTCCTGTTGTTGTTCGCAAAGAAAGCATTGCTTCTGACCGGCAGTGGATGGGGCGTAACAAACATTAACTGGGAAACTAGGAGAATTTAAAAATTAACACTTCATTTGATCACTTTTAAAAAAATAAAAAATAAAACATCGAAACACTTTTTCAAATTTTCGCTAGTAAACGCGAGCAAATTTTACTAGCAAAAATTTGAAAAAGTGTTTCAATGTTTTATTTTTTATTTTTTAAAAAGAGAAAAATGAAGTGTTAATTTTTAAATTCTCCTAGTTTCCCAATCACAATCGTTCTACTAATACGCTCAAAAAAGTTTTTTTTAAATAGTGTTTTTAAAGAAGTGAAAGTGAAACATTAATTATAGATTGTAGTTTAATTAACTTACACGTTTAGGTTAATTTTTTGAAAACTGTGTGCGTCAGTGTATGTTAGTGTGATTGGCGTTTACCAGGAAAACTGGCAACCCTGATTTTTTAATATTGTTTTTTTGTTCATATATCCATGAACTCTATGCGTGGACAAAGTTTCGTAACAATTTGAGACCCTTCGGCCCAAACCTGTAGGATAGTAAAAAAAATATCCTCAACTGCTTGATGATAAGGATGATTATGATGCTGGTTGTTAGTTGCCTCTTAATAAATGCAATTAGGTCATATACGTTTGATTGAATTGTTTCCATTTCTCAAATCAATAACTCATTCAAAAAGCTCGTTAGCTATCCGATACATATTGACCCAAAGCACGTTCATCCAACAACGGAATTACTTTTGAATAGTTAATTAAATTATCCCACTTATGCACCGCACCTACAAATAAAAAAACTCGCCACAACAACTCGAAAATAAAACCCTTTTCAATCATGTCCAACAGAGTGAGCAGCATATTGTTCCTACTTATAATTTTATAGATAACTAACTAACCATGCGCTCGTAATGCATATTTAGTCGCATCACAGCCTGTGTTCGCTTATCGATGCTCTCCGGGTACGACCTGTCTGTCGTCGTCGCCGTCGTCCCGTCCGCGTCTGGGTGTAGTCGAACGAGAGTGAAATTTTTGCTTTTGCTAAAAACCTTTTACGCAATCATCGATACATTTTTGCATGAATTGTATGTCACTGGGGTAAACAGATAGGTGCTGGTTGAAAGCATGGCGCAATTCTTATACATAGTGCGTACCACGTCGGCTCAGGTTCGTTAGGCCCTGCAGCATTGAAGTCTTTCGCCCTCCACCCAAGAGACTGAGAGCCGACGTGAGAACAAGCACACGTGGGATTAGGCCAATACTGATCTCTATGCGCTTGGCTTAAGCTGGCTGGGTCTTGGGGTTGCAAAATTCCCACGGATGTCCGACAATATCCAAGGTTAGTGGGCGCACGCTCAATCTCCGGTACCCACCCCTGGCACTCATCATAACTCCATCGTGGAAAACAATTATATATCTTTGGCCCAATCAAACAAACAATCAACCACGGCAAGCCTGTACCGTTATAATAACATACATTCAACAAAACAAAACATTATCAATCACAATTTGTTGCCGGAGCCTTTCAACATCCCTTCTCGCATGACCGGTAATCACGGCCAATCGATATTTCATTACACACTACTTGCTAATTACTTCGTTTGCCTAAGCATAACGTTTCCGATCGAAGACAATAATCTCGCATGATTCGACGGTTTTGCTTGGCCGTTGGGACGATCCTGGCCTGTGCGACTGAGTTTTCAATTAAAAGCATTGCAGAATGTCCCATTCGATTAGCTCAGCCCTTCTCGCTTTGCTACTTGGATGAGATTGGATTTCAACCTTTACGTGATCCAACCCTTGAGGCACTAAGGATCGATTGCACCATTTACTCAATTATCGTGGCGATCATTTTGCCGATTTTCAAGTTCTTGACATTCCACGCATGATCATACTACCAGCGAGCGCATGCGAGATCTGGTCGATGGCTTAATCCAAACTGGAAGCTGTCATTGCTTCATCTTTTTTAAGGTATGATACTTGGTTGGAGTTGAGATGTTCGTGCGTTGAGACTTCAACGATGTTCCAGCAACTGTGACATCAAACTCCAGAGTTCATATCTTTACTCAGGTTGTGCGTGGTAGTGCTCCCAAGTGCCGACAAGTGAAAGTCAAACTAGCCGCTCTTAATATGCGCCATTTGAAACCGCCTTATCACCTTTCGTACGTTTTTACTATCGTTTTTACTGTCCACGCTTCTGTCACTCTAATAATACGAACATAATGTAATTGCATGGAAAACAAACCGACATCGATAATTGGCGGTCCGATTTGGTGCCTGTCAGAGACACGCAGCACTTGTGACACTAATTCAACGGGCGATGATTTGCAAGGGGGCCGGTTCATTATGGATCGCACGCCATATAATCCCAACCCATTGGTCACACCTACGAACATGCGGTTGTTCTTATCGCAAAAGTTGCTCCTCTAGCTGTTAGGTCCCATATCTTAATGTTTTGTTTTCGTTTTGGGACAAACGGTTTCATGACTCTGCTCGTATTTAAGGTGCTTGGGAATGACATAAGTAGGTTCGTATGACTCATTCTGCGATAGCACTGTGCATGTCAGTTGGATGCTGCTGGCTGATGTTAGAACGTGAAAATAAACCCATGCAAGATGAAACTGGTTCGTAAAAATTGGTCTCAACATCTAAAACATGTGGAAAGCAGACAGCTGGCTGGTACAATAATACGTAAGTTTACTCTAGAGCGGCGTAAGCTGCAGGTCGTTTGAGAAGTGCAGAAAGCAAACCACCCGACGACGTCTGGATTTGTGTCTCTGGCTTGCATCTTTTTGTTTTTGTTTTTATTCCAGTCGGTCTGAGTAGATAATGATAGAGAGATCTTACGGTGCAATAAATTAGTACGCCCTGACGTGGGAAAAAGTTACCAGTAGGTTTTAGCAGACATTTTATGCTGTTAACTATGAACTGGATTATAACGAAATGCGTTTTATGTAGGCTGTCGGCATCGTTGGTCATTCGATGAAGCCGATATAGTCCCAAGAACTGAACTGATGGTATGCTGCGTGGCCATTTCTGGTTCATGCCAGGTTCGGCCTGCTTCACCGCATGTTATCAAGATTGTCTTTGATACTAAATATTGTCTATGCAAGTTTGTATGTGCCTGTACACAAAAGCCTCTGACCTCAACAAATTATGTAGCTAGCTTAGTGAAGGATCTCTTCTTTTTTTTTTTTTCTTTTTTTCCCTTTTTTTATTCAGGTGGATTTAAACTTCAGACTTGTTCACTACCGGATGGTGGCACCCATAGGCGTAGCCTGGTTTTGAAATTGAATGGAGGGGGGGTTGGGGGGGGGCAGCGTTGCCACATTATTTTTCGATCCCATCTTCCTTTTTTGCTAAAAAAAATCTTGTTTATCTGTGTTTAACTACAAAAAATCTTGGTTAAAATCTTTACTTCAAATTTTGTGTTGTAAAAGGAAAACAGATCAGTATATGAGGGATTTATGCTCACTCACTATAATGAATCATGAGGAGTTGGTTATGATTACTAAAAATTCCAGGATAGGTAAACAAAATCGGAACGGATTCAAAGATCAATGATTGTACATTAATTTGTGATGTACATTAATTTGTTGATTTTAGAATTTAGTTGTATGATGGTATGTATGATATGTATTGTAGTTGTAGTTAGCAGTATAGAAACCATCGTTGCCACTCAATTCATGGTGCGAAAACGTGAAGTAAGATTCATCATCCAAAATTATGCACTTTCCATTTGCAAAATGCTCGCGACGAAGTGCACGGCAGCATTTTGGTATTTTTCGAGTTGTTGCTGGGTATATTTTGGCGCACGCTGACGTTTCCGATAGATTACGTTATGTTTTCTCAAAATCCGAAGGACTGTCATGTTAGAAACCCGAAATTTTCGTGCTAATTTGCGTGTTGATTGGCCAACCTTGTTTTCAGTGCTTGACAGCAGTTTTTTCGTTGTTCTGGCACTCAATTTGGTTGGGCGACCACTTTTCTTTTTATTTTCCGGTTCTTTACCATCACGACAATCTTTATAAACAAATATTGTTGATTTTGATATTGGCTCGTCTTTAAACACGCTCAAAATTTTAATTGTACTAAGCCGTCCAAAAAGGTTGACGACTTGTGCTCGTAAATCCAGCTTGTACGACATGTTTAATGGAAACTACTGCGCAATTTGAGTTTAACAGTTCAGTAGGAACACAGATGAACGTGACAAGTACATTGGTTGACAACTGTGTGTTTGTTAATGCTGTCAAATAAACGCCTGAAAGTATTCCCAGGACTTATGTTACACATGTTAGAAGAACTTTTTCCATGAATTCCATATATTTAATTTTTTACTTCAATAATTCCGAAATAGGTTTTTGTAGAATTATTTTCCAAATTTTGTCATGGATGAATGTGAAAATTCTTACATATAGTTCTCCAGATATTACTTCAATAATTTCATCAGCTATTCCGCTAAAGAAGAGATTGCTCCACAAATTTCGGCAGAATTTCATGCAATTATTCCAACAAAATACTGTTCTTCTAATTTAGAAGTATGTTTATGCATTTATGCATAGTTATTTTGGGAAGTTAGAATAATGTTCTAGATAGTTATATATGCTTTTCGAAGCATAGTCGAACATGATTTTTTGTTATCTTTAATATAATCTTGCAGTGTGGAAACCTATACATATTTTGCGCAATTAGAAAAACTGTTCCAGATCAATGGCACCGATTACAAAACAAAAAAGGATTGTGGGCTTTGGATCAGATGGAGCTTCGGTTATGATGGGATCTTACCGATCAATCAAGAAGATACTGAAACGTGATTGTCCCCATGTGATAATTATCAAATATACTTGCCACGTTCTGGCTCTTTGCGATTTTGTACTTATTATGGTAGGCTTTTGCACTTATTACCTAATGTATTTTTCAATTCCTTTTTGCAAATGGACCTTTTTTCCAAATCAGAGCTGTTTGCCATTCGGATTGCGTCTGATGTTATAGTTCAATTTTTGACAGTACTGTATCCTAACTCACAATATCATTATACTTGATGATATTGTTTTATTGATTTTACTTCTTAGATGATTTAAAAATTGCTTGTTGTTTTTATATGTCCATTTGTCTTTAGCTCCCTTACACAGGAGCAATAACTATTAGGCCAGCAAAAATAAAAACGTATAGCTGTTATAAAATCAACATCAAGCAGCAAATAGTGACCATGGCAACAGTAAATTAAAATGTATAAATGTTATTTTTGAATAATTTAACAAACTTTTTTATGATACCTCAAATCAAGATTTTGGGAAATTGCTGCAATCGCTGAAAACAAACGAAAACATGCATAAGCGCGAAACTACAGAACTCTACACTTTAACACTTTACAACATTTCTTACATTTCAGGATCAACCGAATAAAGATCATCAATAATAGATACGAATGCTTGTAGTATTTTCTATTTAAATAAATATTTAAACTATTATATAAATAATTCATGGGAATGGGAGGGACCATCAGGGCACCCGACTTGAAGCACTCTGGATGGGGAGAGTGGGAATGCCAACTCCTCATTGCTAACTGTTTGTGAATAGAGGGCGGGCTCTTCTCCCCGCCCATTGGGGCATCCTCATGTTAGATAGCTTGCTCTTTTGACCAATTGTTCAATCTTGTTGTTGGAAGGAGATTCCTTATATCCCTGTGGATACGTATAAGTGAACATCATCAGCCTATCGATCCACCCAACCCCTTTTTGGCCCTTCATACAATGGCATGATTAGGATAATCAGTGGTTAATAAAGCTTGATCAAGTCTAACAGCGAGGAGAGCTCACTGCTGTCGTACTTAGTTTATCATAACATTCTATAGCGGATAAAGCTAATATCGCAACAGCAGATCTTAATTTCTAAAGTCCAGGACAGTTTGGTCGGCCTAGCACGTCTCAAAAAAATATTTGCTACTTTTTTTTATCGTTTTTTGTGTTATTGAGTAGCACCAAATCAATCAAAATATACCAAGTTGCTTGTATTACAACGCCTGAAAAAAAAAAATAGGCCTGAAAGGGTCTATTCAAAGAATATTACATTGCACAATCCAAATGGCTTACATTTAGTTGCGTAGTCCTACGTCATTATTTCAAACAACTCAGTTGGGCTGTACGTTTAGTTTTTTACCATATCCGTCAGATGCTGGCCATAAGTTAAAAAAATACTAGGCTTGTTCTGGAATGAAAAAAAAAAAAGATTTTAGAAACCCATGTTTCGAACCGAGTTTAATAGAAACTATGCCAAAATCTAACGAGTACTGTAATGTGTCAAAATATTCACTTTCCAGTTATGTTGGGTTTTTAAACAAAGGGTGTATTGATCAAAAGTTGGTCGACTTAAACATGACGCATTTCTTTTCATCGTTTGCACACCACTAATTTTGAAGATGTGTGCGTTAAGCATCATGCCTTTATTTTGAGATTAGACTTCAGTTATCCAAATGTCGTTGATGGAACAGAAGCAACGCATCAAAATTTTGCACCTGCATGGCGAAAATCTAAACTACTCTCACGCCAAGTTGGAGAAATTGTTGAATGTGGCTAAATCAACTGTCACCATCGTATTAAAAGTGTTCGGTGAACGTTTGTCGACAGCCAGGAAAGCTGTATCGGGGAAAAATCGAAAGCTTGAGGCCACAGCGACGACAAAAAGAGTTGCCAGCTGTTTCGAGCGGAAACCCAAACTCTCCGTCCGAGATGTCGCAAAGAAGCTGAGAGTGGTGCCTTCAACTGCGGATAGAGCTAAACAACGAGCTGGACTAACTTCAAACAAAACACGTCGGCCAAAGCACGATCGCGAAAGTTGTACACGATGATGCTGACGAAGTTTGATTGCGTGCTACAGGACGACGAAACTTAGGTCAAGGCAGACTTTAACCAACTTCCTGGACAGGAATTTTATTTATTTATTTATTATGTCATCTTCGATGTAGAAATCGTACAGACTACTCTAATTTCTAATATTCTTAATACTATTTCTGAATGTGCTTCTACTGGTCATGAAATAGAAATGTTCATTAACGTTGTTAAACGCTCGCAGGCAAGCGTCGAGTGGATTGTTGAAACCATAACTAGTCCGATGTGCAGGTACGGCGAAGAGTTGAGAGCTCCTCAATTGCCTCGGAGGAACATACAGGGGAACGTCCTGCAGTAGATCTGGACAATCGATATTGCCACGTAGTAAGTCGAATACAACAAGATTCTGAATGTGAGTGCGCCTAGCAGATAAGGTTTCCAGTCCTATCAGCATGCACCGTGCGGTGTAGTCGGGTAAAGCTGAAGGGTCATTCCAAGGGAGATTGTGGAGTGCAAAGCGTATGAATGACTTTTGAATTCTTTCGACTCTGTTGATCATTGATGCATGATGAGGTGTCCAGACGGCGGCTGCATATTCAATGGTGCTACGGACCAAGGTGCAGAACAATGTTTTTTATGCGTATATATCTGTGAACTGCCAGGTATGACGTCGAATGAGTCCGAGAACCGCGGAGGCTTTTGCCGTGACAAGTGCGACATGTTCGCTGAATTTCAACTTGGCGTCGATTGTAACACCGAGGTCGCAGATGGAGGATACACGCTCTAGTGGGGCAGAGTCAACTGTGTATTGATGCTTGATGGTAACACTTCTGCGGGAAAACGTTATCGCCTTACATTTTCCTTTATTTAAACTCATACCGTTTTCATTACACCACTGCATTACTTCATTGATGTCGTTTTGTAAGACGAGGCAGTCGAGTGGGGTCGTGATGACTCTAAAGATCTTCAAGTCGTCGGCAAACATTTGCTTGAATGATGAAATACGCGGGCACAGATCGTTGACGAAAAGAACGCATAGCATTGGCCCAAGCACGCTCCCTTGTGGTACTCCAGAGGTAATTACGAATGCATTCGATCGGGCAGAGTTTATAGAAACAAAGGACTGGCGGTTGGTCAAATACAAAATAATCCATTCAACTAACCACGTTGGAAATCCAATGGCTTTTAGTTTTGCGGTTGCGTAAAGATGAGGGACTTTATCGAAGACTTTAGAGAAATCTATATAGATAGAATCGACTTGCCTCCGTGATTCGACCTCTCGAAACAGCGTGTTTGTGTAGCATAATAAATTTGTGGTGGTAGAGCGGTGCTTGATGAACCCATGCTGGTACTCTGATATAAGGGGATGAATGACATTATACATAGCGTTGTGAACCATGGTCTCGAATACTTTGCTAAAGCAACAGAGAAGCGATATCCCACGGTAGTTGTCGACCCTGTTCCGATTACCTGCTTTGTGGATAGGCACAATCGAAGCAATCTTCCAAACGCAGGGAAAAACTCTTTCGTTCATCGAACGGTTGAATACGCAGCAGACTGGAAAAGCGAGCGAACGTGCACAATATTTAAGTAACGATGGGGGAATGCCATCTACTCCAGGGCCTTTCGTTACATCCAAATCGGTCAGTGCTTTCATGACGTCGTCCGGCGAGAAACGCAGCATTGGAAAGTTTATGTTAAACTCCTGGATGCGATCAAAACTAGCAGGGTAAAGCGATGTTAGATTTGAGCCATACACCGATTGAAAAAAACGAGCGGTATACGTTATACGTCAACTGGACGGAGAAAGGAAGCAGATATTTTCAAGCACATTTACATTGCGACCGGAACCGTCAACCAGGAAATTTATCTGAGCGAGTGCCTACAAAAACGTCTACTGCCTCTCCTGAAGCGGCACAATTGTTCCGTTCTATTTTGGCCGGATTTGGCATCTTGCCGTTACGGTAAAAAGGCCATGGGATGGCATGCTGCCAGCAACGTTCAAGGGGTGTCCAAGGACATGAACCCTCCCAACACGCCAGAGCTCCGCCCAATCGAACAATATCCAGCTATCATCAAACAATCAATCATTGTGAGTGAGAAACAGTTCAAGGCAAACTGGCGTTCTGCGGCGAATAAGGTGGACAAGGAGACTACAAAATCTTATGGCCGGTGTTAAACGAAAGACCCGGCAATTCTCATTCGGTAGAAAGGAAGCTTAGCTAAATATTTCACCTGTATTCATGAAAAAGAAAAATAATTTGCCTTGTTAAAACTGTGACTCACACACATAACTGTTTAACCAAATTTTGATCGGAACACCCTTTAGTATAACCTCCGAGTTTGTTTACAGTTTGTACTGAAAATGTATTCCTTCTCCGCGACCCGCTCACCCATGTATTTGCAAAGCAACACCACAGAAACATCGTTTTTTACTCACCGTTTTAAAAGAATATATATTTTGAATTATCGTTCAAATAATAACTGATAAGTTAATAAAGCTTTAAGCAAACGTACATTTTGTGTTTTGGTGGTTTATCCCGGGTAGAGGTGAATTGCAAACCAATAACATAATAAAAACATATCTTGCCATCTCATCTAGATTTGACCTTTTTCACTTATTCAGGAATAACACTTAATTGCAATGTAACTACGAAATATGTTATCATTGCTAGTTTTATTGTTATTTAGATATTTTATACATAACTTGAAAAATCATTAAATAACAACTGAATCGTAAATTTTGCCATCATAACTAATTTAGTTTTCATTAAGTTATTTTGTTTCTTTTGCGCTATTCATGAATTTTAATGAAATAAGTGATATGCAAGGAAAAGTATTTTAAACTATAGAATTAAATATTCTGCAAAAAATGTAAATTCAAAAACAAATATATTGTATTACTTTCGCGAATCTTACACTTTGATATATAATAAAAAAAATTATCAATCAGTTTTATGTGTATATTTATACATTGCTGAATGGAATCCTTAATTCTCATCACTTTGAAAATGCCAGTCGTTACGTAAGAATAGACATTATTGAAGAGCTCTTCACAGTGTAGCAGTTGACCAACAATTTAGTTAGTGCTGTCCTTATCACATAGAATTTCTTGAATATTTTAAAAATTTCCGTTCATATAGATCCATGAGTTGTCATATTGGAAGCCTTGGCATGATTTGTTTGTAAATGAGGAAGAGAACTGACCATTCACCAGTTATTCCTATTTTAAAACTAGAATTACCATTATTATGATTTTTTAGCGTTAAAAATTAATTCACAATTATTTGGATCTTCTAGAGAACAACTCATTGTGTTATTATTATGTTATCTACACCTCGCTAATAACTCATTATGCAATTCTTCTTTTGTAAATATTTTGTTCTTAGTTTGTTCTTATAATGGCAAAATTTGTTATTTCTTAGAACTTCCCTCGAACTATTTCAGATATTATTTTTGTTGTTTTAACTCTTATCTCAAACAAACTAATGTCAAATTTTGCCATTCAGTTATTTAGTATAAATGGTAGAATTTGTCATTCATGCGCAATTCTCTTCTACCCGGGATAGCTTATGGTTTGTGCTACTTTAACTAAAGTTTAATATATTTATTGTATCTGTTATTATCTAAACAGGTAAGTCGCAAATGTAAGTAAGCTGTGAATTTTGCGCTAAATTGTTGCAACCTGCATTTGGAATACACGAGTAATTAATAAATAATACAGGAAATATTATTCCATTCCGTCTCTAAGCATCTTGCTATATTAAACCAGGTGAGTCTCCACCGATAACCTGCCGATCTGCCAAATTTGGACGTTTACATTTAAAAAAATGAACAAAAATGTCGATTTTCCATGGGTTTACCTTCACCCGCACTGATGAAAATACCCATGTAGCATCAATCACAGTAACCCATGAGTCAGCAGACAAAATTTGACAGCTCTATCAGTCGAACTCTAACCGTGATGGCAGAATCAGTGAATCAACTCCGTTCAGAACTGTGCACGTTCAAAGAACGGCACGTCGCCGCGTCGAAAACGGACATCGTGTGGCACTTTGTGCACGCCGGATACGCCCGTTCCGGCATGTACCACATCTTGGTACTATTAGACAACAATCACAGCATCGAAAGAAAGCCCGGTTCCGGACGGCCGACGACTCTGAGCGATAAGAAGCTACAAAGGATGCTGAGGAAGAAGACCGAGGGAAAAGGGGTAAGTGGTTCAACCGGCCAAAAAGTACCTGGCAAATGAACACACATGGCAGGAAGCGGAAATCGCGTCCACTGGTTTTAGAGCTATAGGCAATGACGCAGCGGCAGCGGCTGAATAAGATGGTCAACTCCATTTTCCCGGCGAATCGTGACGTGGCGGTGGTGATGGGCGACGAGACCTATCTCACCCTGGATGGCAACGACTGGTAGGGCACTTTGTATTTTACTTCTCCCACAAAGTGAGCTCGGAGGTGAAGTTCATTTCACACACCATGTTTCCCAAGAAGGTGCTGCTGTGGCTGACAATCAGCGAGAAGGGGATGTCAAAGCCGCTCTTCTTTTGCTCCGGACTGGTCGTGAACGGGGAAATTTATAGTACGAAATGCCTGCCGGAAATTGCGTCATTCATCAAGAAATATCATAAGGGCGAAGACGCGGAGTTCTGGCCGGATCTGGCGACCGGAAGGCCACTTGCAAGGACGTAGAATTTTTTTGCAAGTGATTTTTGCAAATATTTACCGTCTATGGGAAATTTATCAAAAGCAATTAAATGTATTAGCTTTTTCTTATCACCATCTGAAAAAAGTCTAGTTTTTCTAATGCAAACGTTATTCCTGAACATGAGCTCATTGGTAGCCACCGATAACGACATCAGCAGAGGAACACAAAGGGGCATTATGGCTGGCAATCTTGCCTAGTTTGTACTCCGAAGGACGCTTTACAATGCATTGGTGGGTTGACAGGGTAATTGTAAATAAATCGCTTAAAAATATCCATTGCTATAGTGCATACGTTATGGTATGGAAACAAACGAAAAAAAAAAAAAGGTAAACAACTGTGCTTAGGATGTTTCTCCAGCAGCCATAGACCGTTTTTCGAATGAACGTCAAGTTAATTAATTGATTAGTTAATCAAGGCAAAACCGCTTACATGCTGTATGACATAGAAGTTCCCTAGGGTTGGGTTTGTTCCACAAAATGATCCGTGTGAGTTGGAGTTGATGAGTTTATTTGAATGAAAAAAAAAGGATTATTTTAAATATCTAGACCAATGGATGAAAATGTGATGTGCTGAATTCAATTTATCTTCAATTTATGATATCGGTGTAACTCTACACTCACCGAAATAAACTTTCGATATTCATAAGATTGCATTATGATTGTTTGCTATAATAAATCAGTATGAATTTCATAAATTTATCTTTGAAATGCAAACTGGATTCGAACTTTGAAAGTTGAGGTTATGAGTCCAGTGACTTGCCCACTAGTATATATCAAAGCTTAAAGTCGTACTAAAACAACGTCGTGTGAAGCAAAGTCCATTCATAAGTCAGCCTTATGAAATTCCAAAGCATCGGTCATAAGTTGAACCTTATGAAATTCTTAAGATTATTCAGTTGAGTGTATGCCAAGATAAGTGGCATAAACAATCTGTCACTAGAAATTGTTTCTTTGATTGTTTTATTCGACCTCACAAGGAACAAAAATAATGCAACGGGGGTAACAATCGGTACTGAATGCGTCGAGACACTTTCACCATTAGGAAAATATTGACTCCTTGCCGATCTAATCTACAGAAGCTCATTTGAAGCACAAAAAAGAAAAGTTCCATATGAACCTGTCAAAAGAAAACCAGCCATACCTGTCTGGAAGGATGAATACACAAAATTGTACTTGAAAAAAATCTGACACTTTCAAAACCTTTCGTAGACGCATGACTTCCACTTACTTCGAGAAATTTTCAAAGCTTGAATCACAGCTAAAACAACTTGTCAAAGCCAAAAAAAAACGAGGTTATTGCATGCGTAATCGCTCATCTTCTAATGAGAGTGATGATGAGAGGTCTGTCCGGATTCTATTCCAGCATAAAATATTACTCGGGTGCGATATGATAAGATCCAATCTTCTGAAACACTTCCCAAATATCGAAAAAATATGCTTACCGGACTCTTTTTAATTCCTCATTTCGAAACAACATTGTACCACTTGAGTAGAGACAGGTCTAAGTAATAGCTATTCAAAAGCCTGGTAACCAGTGTCTAATACCGATTGATATGCTTTAGTTGATTAGGAAATTGTTGGAGAAAATCGATCACTGAACACATCATCTCGATTTATGAGAATTTACCGTCGTCGGATACGTGTCTTCCCTACTATACTCCAGAACTGTGCTCACTTTACCTGTTGCAGTTCCTCAATTCGTTATGAACTTAATATGAAACAAGCATCTCATGGGATTCCGGGACAATTTCGGGACAACAAATAATAATTCCGCGTATTTTTACCGAAACATACCAAGTCAATTTCGGAAAAAGCATTTTCACTGATGGGTCTCGCCTCAATGGATTCACTGGCTTCGGTGTTTTCAGTGGAAACTAGCGCCTTGCACAAACTTCAGGAACTTTGTTTTGTTCATGTTGCTGAGCTGGCAGCAATCAACTTCGCATTGGGGAGGATTTCCAACATGCCCGCAGTTCATTACTCCATCTTCTCGGACAGCCTCAGTTCGGTTGAGGCTCTTCGGTCAATGAAGCCTAGTAGGCAAAACTAAAGGAACAGATGAGTGTGCTGGACGAAAGATCATATTTGGTCACCTTTGTATGGGTCTCTTCACATTGCTCAATCCCAGGAAATGAGAAGGCGGACTCGCTGGCACGGCGGCGCCCAGGAAGGCGATTTGAATGAAAGACAAATTCCAGACGACGAAAATTTCTATTTAGTACGTCAGAATACCCTTTCGAGTCGGCTGTTACATTCCAATAGTTTCACCGAGGATGTGGTTTAAGGACCTGCCGTAATTTCATCCGTGTGATGAGTAGACTTATGTCTAACCACAACCAGTTAGATGCACACCTCTGTCAAATAAACCTCAGACAGCTGGAGCTACCAAAAGATAATCTGATAACAAGGTGTTTTTTAGCTTATCCAGCTTACTTTTTAAGTAATTAACCGAACTTTCTAGTTCGAATTCAATGTTTAAGCTTCTAGCAGCATTCTTATCAACTTCTAAAGAAAACTTTGAAGTTCACGAAAGGATCGTTCAAGAGGTTGTAGAGAATGCTACTCTGCTCAAAAGGTACCTCAAATGAACTCAACAAAACCAGAAAAAAAAAACAATATACATTTATATTCGACATTTTCGTTCTTCTCCAAACCTGCCGCAAATTTATTTTTTGAGCAACACAGTACTCAACACAGTACTTAATTGAAGATTGAGTTAAATTTGATGATTTTTTCTAAGATAAATTAAATTTTTCATAAATACATACAACCTAGTCTCCAACTCGAATCCTCCTCTTTCAAACCGGAATACTTACTACTAAGCCATATGAACGAGGTGGATTATGGTATGATTTTATTCGAAGCGTTGATTTCATGCATTAGTACTTTTTTTGT
Source organism: Aedes japonicus (assembly GCA_034211315.2). Taxonomy (NCBI): domain Eukaryota; kingdom Metazoa; phylum Arthropoda; class Insecta; order Diptera; family Culicidae; genus Aedes; species Aedes japonicus. Next base: position 28,938 of record JASCZW010009126.1, read on the forward strand.
GCCTTATAAACTGATTTGTTTATTTAATTCCTTGATTATCAAGATTTTTATCCCTGAGCTGGTTCATCTCCCGTCGTGGTCAATTAAACCCTTTTGAGTATTTTCATAACTGGTCCGGAGGTTAGATTTGAACTCGTGAAATTAGCGTAAGAGGTTTGGATGCTATCCACTAAGCCGGAGTCGCCCCCGACTCCCTAAAATCTTATCTAAACCTAAAAATCTCTGAATCATCTGAAACGCAATCTTAACAACAAATAACTTAAGTTTACGTTGTTGAATGACAGCTTCATTTTCCGCATTTCATTTAGCTAACATAAAATAAGCCGTTCTTTATTTTCAAATCCAATTTTTTTGCTCTTGTATCTCGTCAATCTTGGAGCACAACCCAAGTAACAATTTTGTTTTATTCCAGCCGTATAGAATTGCTCCTGACTTTATTGGTAAAACTACATTCAAAACTGTTTTGTCCACGAGCACCTCCTCATCGGTAATGCGGGATCACATCAATTCAACAGTTGTCAAGTAATGAAGCGTTAGATTAGCTTAAGAATGTAGTGATGCATTACCAATGCAATAATGCTACTTTAGCAATGTCTTATGCCATTACAAAAGATATAGCATTAGTTCGATTCTAGAGAGGTCCTTTTCAGCTTTAATCAAGGTTCAGTGATGCACTAGACGCAATACATATGCCCTATATATGCATGCTATTACATCCTCGTGGTTACTTCGGCCTACTTTAAAGCCGAAATGTGTACAATGTGGCCCACTCTATCGACGGTTGTGAAAACAAATAAATATAACCTTATAAGACCATAAAGATTTTCAAAATGTTCTAGTTAAAGATGTTTTGACCACTTTAGAACATTCATAAAATCTATTGACTGCCATCAAAACTAGCATAGGGCCAAATGGCCACAGCTGTCAAACTTGTTTTTGTTGTTCTGCTTTGTTCGATTCTTTGCTGTTCTGATTCGTTTAGCAGTAAATAATATCCACGAAAAAAGATCTAGTGTTCCAGGAAATTATGTTTAAGGCAAAATCTCAGCAACAAATATAATGCGCATTTAATTTTAAGGTAAAAACTGCATATAATGCGCCTAGGAAATTATGCGAGCTTACATCAACAAAAACAAAATTGAAACAAATATATTCGATAAATTTCCTGTAAATTGGTGGAAGGTTATCTAAAAACGTACCGAAATTAGTCTCCAATTTACAGTTCAATTGCATTACATTCAATATTTGGTTTATTTATGTTTCCACATATCAATGATTTCTTATATTTCAATATGTTGTTTAAAAGAAATCGTAGTTTTTTCGGAAAACCAAATTATCTTCAAAATGACTACTATAAAACTATTTGGCCATTTGGTGACTTCCCTCAATGCCAAGTTGCCGTTGAATGAATTTACTGGAGGCAAAACGGCTTTAAAATGCTTATACAACTGACCATAATAAGATAATATAAATGAGTCCTAAAACGGCATTTCAAAACAGCATTTTACGAGTTCACAAAGTCAAAATAAAACCTTTGATAGGAGTTATAAGGGATTTTAATAGCAAAGGTTTTAGGATCGTTGTGGATGTGTGGTGAAGATGTGTTTTTTTACTTGTGATTTTCATTGTATTGCATTAGTGCGCTAAGTACTAAATGTGTTCGGACTGTTCCATTCGAAGAGGATGATGTGAGAAAATTTGCCGAATAGCGGAGTGCTACTTTAGTAGATACATAAATGCATCCTTTAGCATCACAGGGAAGCCGTCCAAATGAAGACTGAGCATCAGCAACAGTATCCGGTGAGATATTTCTGAATTTGAACGATACTGCTAAATACGTGCCATCCTCAAAACAATAAGATTTTATGATGGAAGTGTATGCACGGTACCTATATCCATTTGATGTTTGTACTGTGTTTATGCGGAGCTTGTTGTAAGTGGAAGTGACCTCGGAATGGACGTGAGTAACCAGGCATTCTGAAATGGGTCACTGCAACCCAACAGAGCTATCACCTTCCAACTCCCGGGCTAAAAGTGTTTGTCGAGTCGACAACAATTCGTTTAACATCAAACATTTTTCTTCCATAAAATCACTGCCGGACGGTGGGCGTTGGATTGTACATACACACACATACAAACACACACACAAAGGTATTAATATCGTTGTAAAGAAGCTGTGTAAGTTCTCATAAATCTGATTAAATATAAAACCTATTGGCACCTATTGGTACCATAATAAAACAAAATTGATTTTCAGTGGCATTCATAAAACTGTAATAAAACTTAACAAAACTGGATGGCTTTGGCATTGCTACTGGGGAACACCAGATCACTCTTCAAATGTAAACAATCTTTGTGACACTTTTTAAAGTGTTACTCAAAACCTTATCTGTACTTCAAAAAGAAGGAAAGTAGTTCAATATAGATTTGTTGTGAACTATTGCGCTGATTAAAAGTACGGTTAATATGTTGATTGAACTTTGTGTAAGAGATTTTTGAAGTTCAAAGCAAGATCTTAGCTGACAACATATGAACTTGAAGGTTGCGTTTGAATAGCAACAAGAAACTTTTCTTGAACTTTCAAGTTCCTTTAGCTGTTAATGACACTTTAAAGAAAATTAAGTTCTGCCGGTACGTGAAGTGTCTTGTTAGTAAGCAAAAAAGTTCCATGAAGCTTAACTTCAACTAAATGTGAACTTCGGAGTTCTTATCTCAAGTAAAATTCGAACTTTTGGTTGCTTGGGCAGCCATCTTTGCCGGTGTGGAAACGGATATGACAGCGATCACGCAGTTTGGCAATTCAGAATGATGAACCCGCCGGATGGCGACTTTTGATAGGATATTCCCACAAGGTCCAAGGAAGACCACCTTATGTTCCAGGTATATTCCTATTAGAGATGTGTTGGGATCTCGCGACCTGTATTATATGCAATCGATTTATGTGTTTCTGCAAATGTCTAGCATAAGAGTTCAATCTGCTTTTTTTGCTCAGATAGCATACATTTTCATGCGTTATTATGCCGAAACATTATGAGGATAAGAACAAAAAGTTAGGTTTTACCATAATAATTTCCATAGAACCTTCAACAGGTGCAGTTCGAGTTCACAACTAATTCAGCTCAATGTTGTCCTTATTATTCTAAACTATTCTCCTCCTTTGCCAAGGGTACCTATTAACCTACGAAGTAAAGTAAGTTCCTTAGATCAAGGATGATTTTCGCGTGTTCTGCATGTTTGTGTGTTCACTGTCACAGGCTGAAGGGATTGTTAAAAAAAAGTCTGTCCCCTAACTAGCAGTCTTCGACTTCAACTTAAAAAGTGTTGACGACCTCATTCTTCAGTACTTATGAAAAGAATAATAAGATTTGTTATATTGGAATTGAAGCCTTCGATTGATTATCCCATGCGGTAATACAGGCGGCAATGGTGGCGAAGTTCTTAATTATTTGAAAGTCGAATGGTTCATTTTTTTAAATCAAAGAAACATATTTTCACATAGAACATCCAGTAAGAGAGACTTGGCCGAAACCGCAATCTTAAGCCATCGTAAATCGACCATTGTTCTATACATTGATATTAAATCGATGTTATCTTATCTCAATAAACACTGCTACGGTAAACACCTGTCATGTCGTGTTTTCGTGTAAACTTATTGCATCTATGATATTAACATTCAATTACAATACAAATCATTAAACGCGCGCTTAATGTTTAACTCCTCGCAGCTGCGCTGAGGGCAGGGCTGCATTCGAATTTATAACTCATCACCAATCATCTCTTCTGAACTGACAGCATGAGATAGGAAGTAAGAAAATATCAGTGCTCTATTGGTGCTTGTGCCCGGCAGGGATATCATAACAACATCTAAATTATGTCTGATGATGAATAAATGGTAGCCTGGTTGAATCGCAATACAAATCAGACCCATTCGCCGAGCTAAAGACGGTGCGCGCTTGCGCTTTTGCCGAGCTCGAGCGCCTGTTGCCGTTGATGGGAAATCTGCCACAGGTCCCGACACCACACATTTCGAAAGGTTAAGGAAATATTTAAATTTATCGTATTTGCGGTTAGATTCGTTGGCAATGGAGCGCCGACTGGTCGAACATGAATGGAAGGAACGCCCTGGCTCAATCAGCACCTCGATCTAGAACCTCACACAGCGAGAAGAAAGGTTTCTATCATCTGCGCACCACTATAAGCACGGTGGAACCGATTGGAAACTTTGCTGGACAAAAAATACATGAAGTCCTCTCATAGCGCAAGTATAGCACGAACTTTACTTCCCTTCCGAAGCTTCAGTATTTTTTCGTCTCAGAAAACCCCAACCGCACCGACTGGAATTGATACGAGACCGATGGGGGTGCGAAGCATTCAAGCTTACATATCTTACTGTGTATTACACAATCTTACTATTGTAAAATGGTACAGGCATGGAATGCTCTGAATTCATCAATGTGGAAGTGCACCATGTTGACAGTAGTTGATGATGAGATAAATAATATTACGAAGAATAGTTCATGTTTTGATTTTGACCCATCAGGCATACCAGTGTGCCATGGTGCGCTGAATCTAGAATGCATTCACAATAAAATTGGATAAAATGTTAAACATAAATGGCGGCACACAGGATCGTGTCGAGCAGTCAGAACAAGCCATCAGAAGCTACATTGGAAACAGACTGACGGTAAGTTTTTCGGTCACGTTTTAGTACGAAACTCTCGTGTGCAAATGATAGAGGATTATCCAGGTTGGGTTGAGGGCCAACAGTGACATAAATCTTGCTAGGGATAATTCTCCGATCCGGAGCGAAAAGTGGCCACCAACCCACACTGCTGCAGGTTTTATTTTTCGAGGGCAGCTTTGTTCTAACTGACTTGAATGCAGCCTTAAATTCAATGCAGTGTTTCCACTATTGTGGCTGCTGCTGCTGCTTTCGGTCAAAAGTGGATCCATTCATTCAGGTCGATTATTTCGCAGCCTATCGAGCTGTCGATAAATTACTAACCACCATCATTAACTGCGGTTAGCAATCGCTATCATTATGTGCGGCGCTGTGTTTTCACAGAAAATTAAATGGGATGGATTATTGGCTTAGCAAAAGCAATCGCACACAGGGAATCGGCTGGAGGTGACTTTTGACTTCTAGCTTAGCGTTGTTCTAGATGAACTGGGTGGAGTGATTTGTGGCAAATTTTAACAAGGCTCCAGATTCAGCTGCATTTCAGTAGTCATTTTGCGCTAGCATTATACGGTGTCTTGAAGACTCGGACTGGCTGCATTAAAGGAGTGCTATATTTGAGTTCGGTTCAATCTTATTTCCAATTTAAATCCAGTTACTGTTTTGTAACAGCTCTAGATGAACGAACAGAAACAAGCAGCTGTTAATTGATCTATTTGCAGGTTTTCATCTGTTGGTTTCTTAGATGACTATCAGATGATGGGAGTATAAACTGCTTGATCGGTTTGGTATACTTATCAGATAGCCCTTAAAATGCTTTCTTGCACACTTGTGCATTGAAAGGTAACCCAGTAACAACAACTTTACCCTTTACCGAAAGATTCGTCATTGACCTAGTCTTTAGAGATCTACATATGTGTCTCTGCTTATGCTTGCGAAAAATGTAATTTAAGAAGCATTGTGATAGATTGACATAAAATGTAACAGTACGCATCGTCATGCGAACTGTCAACAACTCATCATGGAGTGGAACGCTGCGCCATGTTATACGATATCTTCGTTGACACTTAACCAAATCGAGTAGTTATCATCCGATACGCTACCAAGCAAATGATTTGTTGGTTTCATATAGAAACCCAGATACAATAGCAACATGTTTATTTCATTAATGATTGGCTCTGACAGCATATTGTTTTTCATTATTAGATTGTTGCCTCTTCTTTAAAATTAATATTCTATGGTTATTAATTGATAAAATTTTATGCAAGTACCACTTTTTCAATCGTAAAATTTCCTGGCAAGTACAATGATATCATTTCCACAGAGAGTTGACAATTTTTCTTAGCGTAAACTTGTTAAACTACTAAGAAAAGAACCCAGTCCTTGAAAATGGAAACAGTTTTTTGTTATAGAAATTGTATATGGGACACTTTGCATTGTCCTGGTGGAAAAGAACTTTAATCTTGGCCAAAAGCGTTCGATTTTTTTTAAGTTGGCATAATATTCGCCATTGATTGTTTTCCTCTTTCAAAGGTAGTTATTGTGGATTATTCCTCGTGGGTATCAAATAACCGTTGCAATGTCTATATTGACTGACGAAGTTCTCACATGGTTGCGTTTGTTGTCGATTGTGCAAACGCGGCATCCATCCTGCGGAAAACATGCTCATACCAAAGTGATCATTCAAAATTGAAACCATTGAGCCAAGTCAGGTGCACAGAAAAAAATTATGAATTTTAACAGACGCGTAAAATTCACTCTCGTTTAATTCCAAGCCAAAGGAAACGTAAACAACGAAATTGTTTGCAATCTTTCATACGTTATACAGCAATGTTTGCAATCTTCCATACAAAAGACAAGATTCAAGCGTTATCTGACTTAAATTTACAAGGACAATCCCATTAATTTTTGTCAAAATATAGCCTCCCCTTTATGTGCATTGGATAACGCAGAAAATTGAATGTTTCTTTCTATTTGTGTGGCTATGGCTTTCTATCTGTGTATTTCTATGGCTTTCACAATCTCTCACACTTTCTATTTTCAATCGGCCGACACCACATCGGGAATTGTTGCACTTCTTTCGGATGTAGAGACGTCAACTAGCCGTCCAAAAGGTTCGGCATCTTCCGTGCTTGTACGGCCACAACTAAATTAAGTAAACCATTTCTTTAGAATTGAAACTGATGGTACCGAGTCCGAATAGTATTCATCTAGCTCGTATCTCAATTGAGTTCACCGCCTAAATTTATCTTGGATTTAGTTCTACGAATCTATCATATAATTTTCGTGGCAATAGCTCCGGAATTCCACACTATAGAATTGTTTTATTGTAAAGTGTAACCCACCCAGATCACCAATAAGCATTCGCATATGCAGTAAATCAACCCTAAATCTACATTTCAGATGCTACAAGCATTATATTAGCATTATATCAGCATCTTGAATGGTATCTGTTGTAAAGCTGCATTTAAAATGCTATTTAAATGCTTGTAGCCTGTAATGAGCATTTCGAATGCAAAATAGCATGAATGAAGCATTATCATAGCATTGCAGTAAAGTAGCCGTATATTGGGCCAATAGCGGCATTTATCTGGAACTGGTTATTGGTTACCTGGGCAGTTAGAATTGTATTCTGTTTTAACTAAAATGTTCGACTTTATGTGAACTTCAGAGGGAAAATCGAAAAATATAATCATCTCGATTTCGAAGAAATTTACGGACTTCTCCCGGAATACGTTTCATCAACCGGCGCATATTATTCTCATCCATCGTTTTGGCAATCTTATTCCACTTGGTTCTCAATTCATTGATGCTTTTGACGACACTGCCATTCGCCTTCAGCTTCCTCTTCATAACAGCCCAAAATCTCTCTATCGGTCTGAGCTGGGGACAGTTTGGTGGGTTGAGTTCTTTCGATATAAACTGAATCCCGTTGGTTTCATAGCACTGTAGCACTGTTTTACTGTAATGGCAGCTTGCAAGATCTGAACAAAACTAACAGGTACATTGTGGGATCTGATGAATGGCAATATTCACTTTTGGAAACATTCCGTTCTGTACAGCACCGAAAGAAATGCTTATCAGTGACGAAAACCTTCCTCCCGCTGCTACAGATGCCTTGCCAAATCATGAATATTCGTGCAAATTCATCTGCAAACACAAACTTGAATTTGGCAGGAACATCTCCCCGAGCCGTAGATAAGTAAAGTTTGTGTCCCGCTAGCTGTTTAAAATCGGCCTTTACATAGGTTGTACTTTTTTTGGGTTGTTTAGTAATAGCGTGTAGGGAATACATAAGATGTCATAGTTTACCTCTACCACTAGGGTCGCTGTTAGAATCAAAAATGTTTATTCCAATAATAAATGGGCCATACCCTATCTTATTGTATCTTCGAGTCTACAACAATTTTGAAACGTTTGCACAGGTTGTTCTTCAATTCCTTAAAATGTCGTTTAAGCATCTGATTTAGATTCCATAAATGAAGAATAAAATATCATAATTATCTTAGCATTGTCCTGCTCACAAGCAAACCGTCAAGCTCGCTTTCTCCGAGCTAAGCATATTTTAATTTTTTCGCAATCTAACTATTGTGACTGCTCCTGTGATATTTGCTGCAAAGTTTGGCCAAGTTGATCCCATTAAATCGTTCTTCACTGACGGATCTTTGATAGAGGAGTCAGCAGGCTTTGGAATATATAATGCAATTTATAGCACCAACCGTAAACTTCAAGCTCCTTGTTCCGTATATGTCGCTGAATTAGCGGCAATACACTTTACGCTAGAAATTGTTGCCTCATTAACACCGGATCAGTACTTCATTTTCGCGGATAGAATCAGTTCTGTAGAGGCTATTCGCTCATTGAGGCCGGTAAAGCACTCCTCGTATTTTCTCATGAAAATACAGGAGCTTCTAAGTGCTTTATCTTCGCGTTATTTTATCATCACCTTTGTATGGGTCCCATCTCATTGTTCAATTCCGGGCAATGATAAAGCGGACTTGCTTGCAAAGGTGGGCGCTATGGAAGGCGATATTTATGATCGACAAATCGCCTTCGAACGAATTTTCCCTATTTTCCGTCAACAGTCACTCGTCAGCTGGCAGTATAAATGGAGTAAAGGAGATTTGGGGCGATGGCAACATTCTATCATCCCAAAGGTGTCGAACAAATCTTGGTTTAGCGGGGATGGATGTGGGTCGAGACTTCATTCGTGTCATGTCTCGCCTCATGTCCAATCATTATTCTTTGAACGCTCATTTATACCGGGTAGGGCTGAGCGACAGCAATCTCTGTGAGTGTGGACAAGGCTATCAGGACGCAGATCACGTTATTTGGTCTTGTGCTGAACGTTCTGGAGTCAGATCTGAGCTTTATGATTACCTTCAGGCTCGGAGGTAGACAACCCAATGTGCCAATTTGAGATATTTTGAAGCTGTACGTGATTTGGAGTACACGAAACTCTTTTATGTGTTTTTGACTAACATTAGCATTAGATTGTAGTTAGTTTAACCTGTATGTTTAGTATAAGTTTTTTTTATATATGTATGTGTATGTGTGTGTGCTTTTTTTTCTTTTTCAAGAAATGTTCAAGTCAAAAGAAAACCATTAGTTGTATAGTTATAAGTGTTTAGATAATTTAGAATTTATATTTAATGTGTTAAGTAAACCATACTCTTAATTCCCACCCTCTTTCCCATCCGTAATTTGTTATTCTATTAACCTCCGAGACGGCCGCGAGTAATCAGCCTCCCTATCCTGCTAACTTTAGTTTTAAGATAATTGATGTATAAAAATATGAAAATTTGGCTCTGTAAAGATAATTCAGATTAAGCCTGTACAAATAAATGATTATTAAAAAAAAAATTAGGGTGACTTTACAGTTTTTTGTCATGGTTATTCTCACCGCAGTTGTGAAGTTAATTTTCTAACTGAGCTTGAGCATGGGCATGATTGACCACCCACGGATGCTATTCCGTTATTGCAAGATCAGCTGTGTTTACACAAAGAACCAACAGATGATGTTTAGGACTAGCCATACATCCTCAATGTGTCAAAACTGGTAACTCATTATGAAGCAATACCGGCATAAGCCGTGCCCGAATGCAAGGTCAAGTAGGGAATGGGAAGGAACAAGTTGATGTGATACTCAAATTGAAGGAAACCGAGAAATCCTCCGGCACTTACCATGAGAAATCACTGGGATGTTGGATAGTTGGGAAAAGGTTTGTAGCAGGAGTTCGTTTTGGTTAACGATACGCAGAAGTATGTAACTAGAATTATCCTAAAGTCATGGGACCGTTCCAAGCAAGCAACGAAACATCAGACGCCAGTTGTACCGCGCCCGAATCAACATTAACATAAAAACACGTATGTATCCAATTAATAATGTCTATGAATAAGTATGATACACATATAAAAGAATATTTAAACTTGTAAAACGAGGAATATGTTTGCATGCAGACGTGCAGCTTGGTAGCCTCAGTAGTTGCCGTTCTGCTTACTGAGGCAGATGGTTGGGAGTGCAATGCGAGGCCCGTCCCTTCACTTTGCTATTTGCCACATGGCTCTTTCTATCATCCCATCTACTAGATCTAAGACAAAAAAGCAGTCTACTGCGCTTTCGTTGAATCTTACCGCCCACCACGAGTGAATCCATGATCTATAAATAACCTGCCCTCACTAGCTCTCGTCCATCACTTCACCCCGACCATGGTGTGGAGACGCCAGAGGTCGAACATGGTCTCTCTAATCAACGATTGTCAAGCCAAATCATCCTATCTCCCTCCCAAAGACCGTGAGGACGTGGCTGGCGCCAGTTCCGAGTCTATAAGAGAATGAACTGGTGAGACTTGTCCATTGTAGAATGTTAAGCTCAACTTCCAGGCTCTCCGTCTAAATGTGATTCTCTTGGCCTCGCAAAATTACACTAGTTCTGATCTCAACTACTAAACTCATGACTTTGGCTTTTTAAGCGCGAAAATATATATTTACATGCATATATACAGGCGAACTTCCACATCCTGAAAATTTAATATGAGTTATTTATAAAGAAAAAATGATATCATGTCAAATAATACGCTGTTACATTGAAATACTAAATAATGTAATATTTAATTATAAAACATGTATATCACAACCTATAACCCCTAACCTGCAACCACACGTACACATTCCGGGCTGGTGCCATAACCCTATTGTTCATGAATACAAAATGGAAACGACATCACTACGTTAGGTAAAGCCGAAGTCGTATGTCAAAAGTAAACCCAAAGGAGCGGGAATGGCTTCTCTCCCATGTGAGGGACTTGGGAGTGTGAAAAAGACAGTTAGTTAGAACCATGCAAGCTACGTGGCAGTGTCTGAGCACGATCATGCGCACTTTCTTTTGCCAGTCAAGGTGCTGGATTCGTTCCTGCAGCTTGACCTACTCACGCATGGAGATGCTTGGCAAAAGATTGTGTGTTGCTTCAAAATATACTATACAGTGCCCTCCACTCAATTTCAAAAACTACTTCTCTTCGAATTTTCTGACCTGCCGTGCGCTATGCGGAACTATCCATACTTTTCTCTTCGCAACTTTGTTCTAGCAAAAAAATGGCATGTCTGCTCCTAGAGCCTCCTTGGTGAATGAGAAGTGTATTCCAGCCTCTAACTTCATCTTCGGCCGATTAGATTTTCACTCGTTACCGTAAACATGGATTTTGTACATAGAACAAATGTCTCGTCGGTTGTATGGAAACATTCATATGGCTTGTCATCTAACAAAAGCTTTTCATTACACAATTTTGGCCTGATACCACAAAATGAATTTCGTGAAGACTAGCCAAATCGTCTACTTCTCTTCGGGCGTACTCATATGTGTTGGTGTTCCTGCTGGGACCAGCGGGAATCATTAATACTCTCGAAACAATTCATGTTAAGGGCCTAAAAGCCATTTTGTAAGCAAATGACTTCCAATGTCGATTTCTCTCTTTAGTCTTCCATCACTCTCGTGAAGTGAAAGCAGCATCTGGAAAATAGAAGAATGTTAGTTTTGCCATATGTTTTACCATATATCCCAGATATAAGTGAAAGCGCTGTCGAGAATAAGGCCCTCGCTGCTCAATCTAATCGAGTAACTTCTCGAAGATCTAACGCGGTTTGAGGTAGAGATCAACTACGGACTGAATAATAGCTCTTCCTAAAAATACGGGGATCAGAAACCCATATCAAAACATTCAAAAAATTATACCCAGAACCCTCGTGGTGCGCCGTTTTTCATTTACATTTTGGAGTCGATAAAGTAGATCTGTCCGAGTCGTTCATGTACCACCAGAGGGCAACTCTTGTTTATTGGGAAAGAATTACTCGTAGCTCTTTGTCTTGTTTGAGTAAGACAGACAAAATGTTCTTTCTGTGTCATACTAATACTTGAGTGCTTTTTGACGCTTGCACGTGTGGCATTAAATACGAAGGTGGCTTCTTAAAGCGTTACAAATTCCGTTTCTTTGCAGAAAACAACGAATAGATTTGTGCGTTATACCTTCGATTTCGTAATATAAACGAAAATTAATTTTCGAGTGTATGATTGACAAACCGGCTTCGGTAGGTTTCTCTCTGTTTCGTCAACGAGTCAGTCGTCAGTCGCCAGCATAAATAGAGTAAAGGAGGAGATTTGCGGGCGATGGCTACATTCTATCGTCCTCAAAGGTTTCGAAAAAAGTTTGGTTTAGGGGGATGGATCTGGGTCGAGATTTCCATTCGCGTGACGCGTTGCCTCTCATGGCCATGCATGTTCTTTAAGCGCTCATTCGCACTGCGTGTTGGGCAGTGGGCGGTGAGATTACTAGCCAATCTCTGTGAATGTAGGGCTATGAATTTACTATGAGACGCATAATCATCGTAATGTGGCATATGGACATCGTGGAGTCGAGATCCGGCACCATGATTCCATTCGCAGCATCGAGGTGAGACAATGTACCGGATTCGAGACATCTTGGCTGTACGCGACCATGACTTTCTAACCTGTATGTTCATGAAACTTATATATGTGTTCCTGACCTTCAATATTAGTGTTAAATTATTATTTGGTCCACCTATGTGATTGGCTTTAAATATATAAAGAATTGGACTCCGGAAAAAATGCTGTTACTTCGTTCTGAGGTGTAACTTTTTATCGCGTGGGTAAATCAGCTGAGAATTTTTTGTTATGTTTATGTGCGCAAAATTTAATCAGTTTTTCAAGATGCATTTGAAATAAGAACGAGCTGCGCCTGCAAATAATATTGGGCGCAGTGATCGATAATCCTGGTCAGTCACACTGGATGGATCGGCAAAAGGCTTGGAATTCACCATTCCACCGTGTCCACGCGTTGTGGCAGATGTTGTACGGGAGACGAACACCATCGAGGCGACGCGCTGGAAAGCGGCCGAAAACCGAAAACGGAATACCGCAAGAGAAGGCGCGGAAAATAAAGGCAGGACTTTGAGAATAACCCGTACCCCTTCCACCGAGACGGCAGCAGCCAAAGAATCAGTTCCGTCGTAGTGGTTCGTCCAGCAGACCGTGAAGCGGAGCTGGGCAAAAGTGTTTTTAAAGGTCAGGAAGGCGCCGAACCGGACTGGCAAGCAGGGCACTGGTGGCCAAATTACAGTGCGGCGTGGAAGCTGAACCGTGAGTGGCTGGTCAAGCCGAGGCTGTCTCGTCATGGGCGACAAGACATATATCGAGGCGGACGCCGACAAATCCCGGCCTCGGTTTTTTGTCAGCGGTACGTCCCGTGGAAGGTTTCCGGAAAAGTTCCGGAAGATGGTTTGCAAAATTCGCGAAGAAGTACCTGTTGTGGCAGGCGATCTGCGAGTGGGGACGAGTACAGCAAGCCGTTCGTTACAACCGGCACCGCAGGCGGGCGGGTTTATCGGAGATCGGATCTCGCTTCGTGCCATTACGCCAAGCCTGCAATGGATTGGTACGGAGGCGAAGAGGCGTTAATGTGGTCGCAGAGAACGAACCGCCAATACGCAGAACTTCGTCCGATCGAAAAGTTTTGGGCGATAATGAAGAGATTGAAGAAAAGCGGAAAAACATTCAAAACCGATGAAGCTTTGAAGAAAAACTGAGAGGGTACATGAGAGAACAGACAGCCACCCAGATCTCATGAGCGGTATTTAGAAGAAATGTACAGGCATTCAACCTTCTTGGGAGAAATGCAATAAATAAATTATACCCATCTATTGCATTAATATACAGATTATTTAATCCTTGAAAATTTGAGAAGTATCCGATTTAAAATGAATTTTTGGTGATCATTTTTGTGTGTCTCTCATTTTTTTAGACTGATGCTAAAATGGTGTCTCATTCATAACCACAGGAAGTACTTTGCATACAGAAGTACATGAGGTAGGTATTCTGAACGAGTCAACAAATAACTTTTCAGGGAGAAAAAGAAAGGATAATAGTTCGTATAGAGACTGTTTTGGGCGTGGCGTATCAACAGGAATCGTTTTAGATCCTGGAGGGTTTGAGGCTGTTGAGATAGTTTCACTTCACGAAAAGGCATCGAGAGAAACCGGTCCTGCCACGACTGGAAGTCAAATCTTTCCGATCCTTAGGCGAAGAAGTCGGTACCATCAGATAAACCAATCAAAGTAACTCAGTTCGAGACATTTGTCATACGATAGTACACTACGAAAATGTGTATAAATTTCTGTCCCTGGACAAACACCTTTAAGCGTCCTTCAGCATAGAATGAGTTGAAGAGATGAGAAAATAAATTCAATCTTTTATTATCTTTCGTCAGTGCGTATGTGTCAATTTTCAGAAATATGTTTTTACACGGAAATATTTGTTTACGTTTCTGACTGTGTAAACATGAATTACGTTTCGTGTAAGAAGTTCATAATTACTGGCGTGCAGGCTCAAGCCGGCCGCCACGTAACGAAGGTCACCACCCGGCCGAAGCGGCTGGGGAATGACTAGTCGAGTGATTTTCCCGGCATTATTGTGATGGGCGATAGTATATGACTAGACACTGGACGGCATCGACTAACAGAGATCGGATATTTCATTTCACCAAGGAAATCAGCAACAGGTCGTTTTGTCCAAAAAGACTACGAAAAGCCTCTCCTAGTTGTGCCATCAGTAGGCAAAAGTTATCGAAGAATGGAATTACTGATACCAAATGTCTGCCCAGACAGCCTTCATCAGAAGCACCATGTAGCGAGTTATGGTATTTTTTAGCCATATGACATCATTTATTCTGTGAAAAGGTAAATTGAAGAATGGGCCATCTGGGCACATCCTGTCAAGTATCAATGAACATAAGACATTATAACAACTGCATTGACAGAAGATTTCTGGGCAACCTCAAACATTGCATCTATTTCAATAGTAATATTGCAAAATTCAGAAACAGCTGGTCTAGAAAAGCACACCAAGAGTTGAAATGTCTGAAATCATCCCAAATCAGCAGAATATATTGCAAGGAGCTGAGTACAAGGAAACGTTAGGACAGAGGGTTCTACAATAGTGAGCCAATTTTAAATAGCTAAAGAGTGATACGGTCAAAATTTGGTGAGGAAAACGGCATGTAAATCAGTGAAATCACATTTAAAAAAAATGTATTAAATTTCTTTTCCAAGTTCAATTAAACATAAAATTGAGAAAAATATTCAGTTGAAGCTTCCACTTTTCCAAGTCAGGTGGGCCATACGCTTGACCCCTGCTATCAATTTGCTTTTGGCCACCTTGTCACCCAATAACCCATACCCAGAAAAATGATTTGTCGAACTGCTGCTCATCAACAACGATTTTTAGTCTTCTTTAGGTTTTCCGCTTAAACAATAGCTGATATTTCTCAATTGGGCGGAGCTCTGGCGTGTTGGAGGGTTCTTGTCATGGGAACCCACCTGCACGTTGTTGGCGGCATGCAATCATGGCCTTTTTACCATGTTGGCAAGATGCCGTCCAACCAAAAACAGTACCAGAACAACCATGTTTCTTCAGAAGCAGCAGACATTTAATGAGCACTCTTTCCGTAAATTCTTGGTTGTGATCCCAGGCTTCTTAAGAAATACTGCTTTAAATACGGTACGAATGGCTGCAAACAGATATTTCTTTTGCGAACTTTGGCAATTTCGTGTGCTTAAAAATATCTGCTACCTTTCTCCTTCCTTTGCCATGTAAAACTCCTGTCCCGAAACTGCCTTGCCGTCAGCTTTGACGTAAGGTTTCGTCGTCCAT
>JASCZW010009127.1:0-44795 GCA_034211315.2 Aedes japonicus
GGCTTCGAAACATGGACTAAGGCCTTTGCTCGAAAAAAATGCACCATTTTAATCCGTGTGTAACTTTTTGTCTGTGTGTAAGAATTGATGAAAATCTGTGTATAACTAGTTTGGAGTGAACATGTGTTTACATGTCCAAAATTTCATAACAATCGGTTCAGTGGTTATTGAGATGTCATTGGAAATTCCGACTGCGACCATGAGATGGATCGGAAGACAACTGGGAATCTCCCATACAACTGTGTCTCGGGTGATAAAATCGTTTAAGGAGCCCCAGTCGACCGAGCGGCGGGCTGGAAGTGGAAGAAAATCGAAGACAGCTGACCCTAGAAGGCACGGAAGGTGTTGGATTATTTCAAGTGTAATCCGAACCTCGTTCCCCCTGATCCTCGGTTCGTTCAGCAAACCATGAAACGAGCTGGGCTTCGTTTATTCAAGGTCTGCAAGGCACCGAACCGGCGTGATCAACAAAACACGGTGGCCAAATCCGGCGCAAGGAAGCTGTATCGAGAGTGGTTAACGGAACCGATGTGTGTGGTTATGGATGACGAAACCTACATCAAGGCAGACGCAAAACAGGTACCGGGGATGGAGTTGTACGTTGCCAAATCACAGTTTGATGTTCCGGAAGACATAAGGATGAAGAAAGTGGACAAATTCGCAGGCCATATGCAAAAGCGGTAAACTGAGTAAATCGTAGATCACATCGGGTACCATCAACAGCGAAATTAACCGCACCGAGTGCCTCCAGAAGCGTCTGTTGCCCTTCCTGCGGTCCCACGGAGGCGAGATATTATTTTGGCCGGACCTGGCATCATGTTGTTACGCGCGGTCGATGTTTGATTGGCGCAGAGACAATAACGTTGTTTTTGTACCAAAAACCGCCAACCCCTCAAATTCACCAGAGATTCGATAATCCGATTTTCTCTTGGTTCCCTGAATACTGTAAGCACCACATCGTTCGCCAAACCGATAATCTTCACATTTCTGGTAAGGCTCTGCTACAAAACTCCATCGCACATGGCACTACAAGTCGTCGGGCCAAGAATGGAGCCCTGAGGAACGTCCGCTGTGATTGTCATTCTTATCTCTTCCTCGTTTGTCTCGTCGATCAGTATTTGGTGCTAAAAGTATACACTACCAAAATGTCATGTAAATTTCTGTTCCATGAGACCGGCACAGGAAAGCGTCCCTTAGCACATAAGAATGAGTTGAAAGAGAGTAGAAAATGAATTCAATCAAACACATCTTTCGTCTGATTGCAATAAAGATTTCCCTTCTTCTGTATTTTGTGCTTTTCTTGTAGCTTCCACTACCGTTCGGATGCAATTCACAATAGACCTACCTCTCCAGAAGCAGAACTGCACGTTTCACCGACCATTCTCACTCTCCGTGAACCTGGTAAATCTGTCAGCTCGTCCGCACTAAGCGCTTCTACGAGTTCGTCCTTGTCGAAGTTCGCCGCTTCTCACCTCTGCGTGTTTATCTACCTTCCACGTGATTAAATCGGAGTCCTGTTCACAATTCATGTTTTTTTTTAGAACAGGGCTGCAGAAAGTGATATTGACATGGATAATGGACTCCCGGTCTTTCCTGCGGAAAGTACTGGAGGTACCTTCTTTGAGAAGATCTACATTCTCAACCTTGCTAGGGCCTCTAGTAGGCTGTGTCCTTCAGATTGGTGACTAGGGGAACTCTACTCGACCTCCCAAGCATTGATGTCACCGTCACTCTCTTTCAAGAGATTGTCTAGCATCTGGTTGAACTGCTCTATCGTACATAGTGAAAGTGCATAACAACTACAGACTCAGACTCCGTAACTTTTGATAATCACGAAATTTTTGAGGTTGTTAAGTAAACAACGACGAGAAAAACACTCATGAGAAATTGTGTTTTCAAAACCACTAATTGAAAAAGGATTTCCATCAAATGTGGTCCTTGAGCAGTGTAAAACAAACATTTCACATTGCTAGAACCATTCTGTGCCATTGGCGATATTTGAGCACTATCAAACGCGCACTTTTTTGCCAGTCAAGGTGGCGGATCCGTTCCTGTTTTAACCTACCCCACATGGGGATGTGTGGCAAAAGTACGTGTGTGTTTGCTTCGATATACTGCATAACAAAAGGCCGATTTCAAACTGCTTCTATTCAATTTCATAACCTGCAGAACGCTATCGGACCTATCAATACTTTCTCTTCACATCTTTATTTCTGGCAGAAATTGTGGTTCACTACTGGGATCCCATGATGTTGGGAATATACTTCCAATTTCAAAGCAATCACGAAGTCTTTTTTTGAACAGTACAATATCTTCCCATCGTTCATATTGCCGCTGTTTTCACTTGATCTGCAACCCAGTTTCCATCCCCGGTGGGATTTAGTATAGCTCTGCAATAATAGTTACATCTCTTTTCGATTTCAACGAAGCCTTAGAAGTTGTTGTGCTGAGTCACAGTGGTTGAGGTTTATTTGTGTTACCTCCACTTTGCCGTCGCCTGTTTGTAGGCCGTACATCTTGGGTCTCCTGTCACGTGATTCTTAGCATCCTTGATGGTACGGATCAGACAATATGGAGGTTTCTGTTCCCACACTTTCTGCATAGTTTGCTCCTCTATGGTCCTTTACAGTTCGTGCAATGTGGCTTTTGGCACGTGAAACACGTCTCCGATCGACGAGAAACACTCAGTGGGCACACCGACCAGCCTACTTGAATTGTCCCGGTCTTCAGAGCTTTGTTCCATGCTTCAATTGGATGCTTAATCGAAGCAACATGCGTTCCACAACCACAGTTTCGATTTACATTAAATAAACGCTAAACGGATTGTTTAGTGGTCTCTGCAATTGGTTCACCGTTTTCGGAAATATCTCAGAAACGCATTCCAGTAAATATGAAATGCGATGAAAAATAAAAATCGTACAACATTTAAGATAAGATCCTTTCTGTCTTGTTGATCAACGGTGGTGAACCAGCCCAGGTGGCTGGAGTCACCTAAATCTCTCCAAAGGTTCGGAGTAACTCTTGGTTATTGCACTACAAACGATTGTATAACCAAGCTAGCCACCGCTATCGTCAATATAGCCATTTTTTATACAATCGTAACGTGAAACGCACGAAAGCAAATCTTCGCTCCAACCCAAAGCCTATTTGGTCGTTTGTGAATACCAAACGGAAGGAATCCAGATTAGCCGGTTCTATGTTTCCAACCAACAATACGGTCCGCAACGAACGCGAGAAGTGTAACCTGTTTGCACGACACTTTGAACAAGGTTTTCACCACTTCTCCGCTTCGGCGAAGCAAGTGAACGAAGCGACTCCTGCGGTTCCACGTGATGTTTTCAACTTCGATCTTCCTCATTTCACGCCGAACATGCTGCAAGCCGCAACGCGTTAATTAAAAGTATCGTACGCTACGGTCCTGATGGCATTCCATCATCCGTTCTGAAGTATTGAGCAGATATTCTTCGCCTTCCCTCGCAATGCTGTTCAATCTTTTGGCCCAGTAATGGCAGTTCCCCACACGATGGAAATTCTATAACTTGTTTCTAATTTACAAGATGTTGCCGATTACCGTGGAATTACGTTCTTGTACGCATGCTCCAAGTTATTCCAGCTAATTGTGAACGATTCCCTGTTTGCAAGTCGTACACATTACCGATACAGAGCTTTTACCCGAAATGATCCGTATCCACGAACTTGGTATAATTTTCCTCTACGTGCCTGTGAAGTATGGATTCAGGATGGCAAGTTGATATGGACTTGAAAGCTTCATTTGACTCAGTGGACCACGAAATCCTTCTGGCTAAACTGGAGAAACTCGGCGTCTCACCTAGGAGTGCGGTTTGTGCGGTGCGGTGAGTGCAACGTTATTTCGTAGCACCGCAAGCACCAGCCGATCACATTTGACTATGTTTTATCGGGGCGTTGTCTTACTCGAGTACAGCACCTTAAGGATCTCGGTGTTATCCTTGAAACCGGACTTACTTTTCGAATGCAGTATTACGATATTGTTGCCAGAGCCAATCGTTAACTGGGCTTTATGTTCGAAATTGCCGAAGAATTCCGTAACCCACTGTTCCTCAAGTCCCTATATTGCTCACTTGATCGACCAATATTGGAAACAAATGCGGTCGTTTGGCGTCCTTTCCATGCCATTTGGATCGAACGAATTGAAGCTGTTCAAAAGAAATTCGTGAGATATGCTCTACGATTTTTTGGTTGGCGTGATCCAAGAAACCTGCCACCATACGAGGAGCGGTGCCGTCTTCTACTGATCGAACCGCTGGAGGTGAGAGGATCAATTGCAAGGTCGCAGCGAAGCTACTTTCAGGGAACATCGACTGCTCGGCTTTGCTGACACAGCTGAATTTGTACGCATTCGAGCGACCACTTCGACAAAGTGATTTTCTGCTCTTGGAACCACGGAGCTGAAATTACGCTTTGCATTTGTCAGCGGTTTAACGAATACTTTGGCTTCTTTGACCTTAGTTTTTCCATTGACGTGTTTCTCCAAAGATTTCAAAATCTTTTCTGCACCGCTAATAGTTACATAACTAAAAACACTGTAGCTCTAAAAGCTAGTCAATGAGGAACTAAAGAGTGTTTCAATCACAATTTGGTCGACTTAAGCTTGACGCATCTCCTATCATCGTGCATTAAAAAAATTTGCACACCCCTAATTTTGCAGATGTGTGCGTGTAGCATCATGCCGCTATTTCCTATTTTGAGATTAGCACTTCAGTTATCAAAATATCGTCGTAGGAAGAGAAGCAACTCATCAAAATTTTGCACGTGCATGGCGAAAATCCAAACTACGCTCACGCCAAGGTGGCGAAATTGTTGAATGTGGCTAAATCAACTGTTACCAACGTAATGATGAACGTTTGTCGACAGCCAGGAAAGCTGGATCGGGGAGAATTCGAAAATCGAAGGCCACAGCGACGACAAAAGAGAGCCCGCTATTTCGAGTGGAACCCAAACCTCTCCGTCCGAGATGTCGCAAAGAAGCTGGGAGTGGCGCTTTCTACCGTGGATAGAGCTAAAAAACGAGCTGGACTGTCGACTTACAAGAAAGTGGTGACTCCAAATCGCGACGATAAACAGAACACGTCGGCCAAAGCATGATCGCGAAAGTTGTACACGACGATGCTGACGAAGATTGATTATGTGGTACAGGACGATGAAACTTACGTCACGGTAGACTTTGAACAGCTTCCTGGACGGGAATTTTATACGGCAAACGGACGGGGAAAGGTGGCATATATTTTCGAGCACATTCAATTGTCAAATTTTGCGAAGCAACATCTGGAGTGGCAGGCCATCTGTACCTGTGGCTTGAAGAGCAACGTTTACATTGCGACCGGAACCGTCAACCAGGATATTTAACTGAGCAAGTATCTACAAAAACGTCTACTGTCTTTCCTGAAGCCACGCAATTGTTCCGTTCTATTTTGGCCGGATTTGACATCTTCCCATTACGGAAAAAAGGCCATTGAGCTGTATGCTGCTATCAACGTTGACGTAGTGCCCAAGGACAAGAACCCTTCTAACACGCCAGAGCTCCACCAAATCGAACAATATTGGGCCATCGTCAAGCGGAACCTTAAGAAGTCTCAAAAAGCTGTTCGGAGCTAAAAACAGTTCAAGGCAAACTGGCGTTCTGCGGCGAATAAGGTGGACAAGAAGACTGTACAAAATCTTATGGCAGGTGTTAAACGAAAGACCCGGCAATTCGCATTCGGTAAAAAGGAAGCTTAGCTCCTGTATTCTGTATTAACTGAACTTGAAAAAGAATAAGAATTTGACTTATTACTAGAAACTTTGATCGACACACACACATTCAAGCAGAAATGGTGTGACAAATATTGTAAAAAAAACAGCCACAACATAATTAAAGGATTTCTCTGATAACATTCCACAAACCGTATCGTTTTCAACTGCATCATAATGAATTTATTTTATTATTATCGTTTTACATAATGGCATTTATTTTCGCCCTAGAGCTACATTGAATGGTGTTCGGTTTAGCAAAACTTCCGTACAGTTTCTGTTAGCCTTTTCTTTGTTTCTGAGTTCTCTATTTGTTTGGATATTTTTCACAGTCTGCTAGCATCGAGAATATCTTGTAACATTATATTTTGATTTTGTTTGGTATGTGCTTTACGTATTATTCCGTGATATTTACAAGTGATTCCTACTTCAAGCCAATGAGATTAAATATAGAAATAATTTTTTTATTCAGCGTCTCGTATTAACATTGTGTTTGATTAATTTTGTTTTTTTTTCATTGATAAATGTGATTTGCTCGAATTTAATGTTTAATCCTGTATTTTCACTAGCGAACTGTATTAACAAACTAAATTAAGTAATTTCGAATGAAATCTCTTTTTTCCTAGCTCTATTGTATTGCAAGTTGCCGTGGAATATTCGTAACCTACTCTCACTATGCAATTTAGTACGAAAGATGCTACTATACGTGTGATAGTGGACGACTTCATCCTACTAGCAAATATTTAAGTATGTACACATGTTTTTGCTATACTGATTGATCAAAATCACAATATTCATTTCCCCAAGTTGAGACTCATATTAATCACTGGACGATTTATCTCCGTTGTGTCTCGTGGGAGATGGAGAGCCACCCATGCTGGACGCATTATTGTTATTCATGCTGTTTGGATTATTGTTGTTGAGGTGTGGTGAACCAAGAGCACCAAGTCCATGATTGCTCAGGTGATGATGCATCGAAAGGTCACTGATGAAATCACTCGGTTTGCGACCGCTGCTGAGGGCAGTGTGCAGCGATAGCGGAGGTAAATGGAATCCGGGAAACGCTAAGCCTGCCGCCGCTGCTGCTTGTAACGAATGCAACAGAGCAGCGGAATGTTCCTGGGCTTTTCGACGAAGTTCGGCCACCGAAGATGAACGAGGATCAGATGCTCCGAGGGATGCGCTGCTAGTTGAAGTGGTCATAGTGCTGCAGAGCGAATGGGCTAAGGAAGTGCATGTTGGTGAGGATGTGGCAGTTGAGGATCCGCTGGTGATGGGAGATTTGGCCGGGCAACATGAGCAGAGACCCGGGAAGGCGGCTGTTGGTAAATAGAAGGGAGGTGCTGTTATGTATCATTCGGTTTTGGCTCACTTGGTCATTGTATACATACCTTTTAAATTTGGAAACAATGGTGGTCCAAACTGAGACCCCAACGAGGCCAGATGTGGAGGAAGAAACAGAGGAGGAGTTGTCCTTGGTTGACCATTGTCCAGTACGGGTCGGAATCCACCATTGCTGTAATGAGAAAATGTGTTCGGTGTTTAAAAAAAACGGATTTTTGCAAAGGTTCACTGCGAAGAAGTGTAATTGAAAAAAACAACACTAAACCACTGTGCCTGTGATGGTAAGAGTTTTGCGTTTTAAAATTTTGACGATGACATTTTCAATTGAATTGAATTCAATTGGAGACACATTTTTCTACAAGTAATAAACATTTTCGCTGCCAAGACCGCTGGTTTAGGCCTTATGTTTAACATACAGGGTGTCCCAGAAAAAATAAGTACTATTTCTACACGAAATTGCATTGAACATGATGACGTAAGGCAAATTTCGGGTTTCGGAATTAGACTTTTGCAACGAACTCATCAAAATACGAGGCATTTCTTCCGAACAGCGTAAACAGTTTGTGCATAAATGGTGCTCTATTACCAATATTTCACTTAGTCAACTGGAGAAACTGGGTGATTATTGGAGCGCTTGAAAATGCCATCCAGACAAACCCAAATGTGCTCGAAAGTTAGGATCAATGAACTGAAAGATAAAAAAGCAGTTCTGTTCGAGATGTTACCAACAATAAATGGGAACGTAGCGTTCAACGTGCCACGGCAAGATTTCATCTAAAAACTTTAAGAAGCAGAAGGTGCCAAATCGGAGTCAAAAGCAGGCTGCAACCGTTAAACCGTGGGCTCGAAAGCTGTACTCTTTTCAAAATCGGCGTGCATTGTCTTGGACGATGAAACATATATAAAATATGGCTATATGACGCTTTCGGCAGATCAACATTACACAGTGCGTGAAGTCCCGGACGCCGATGATGCCGATAAGTCAATTTTTACCGAGATATTCAATAAAAAGGCAATGGATTGGCAAGCAATTTGCGAATACGGAATGTGGTCAGAGACGATGACGTATGGTCTATAGGCTGGGTCAAAATTCAAATTCTAGTTCCCTAATAATTTTTGGAAGCCTTTTGGGTCCCATAATAACTGTGCAAAATTTCAGCTCGATCGGTGAAACTATATTTTTGCTCTCGAGGTTTTAATTTTACATATGATTTTATATGGGAAAACTTACTTTTACATTGAATAATCTGGCGAGGTGATCCGTTGCCATCTAAAATTAAGTGAACCAAATTTTTTTCTTGAAAATTTTCCAAAGAAACTTTTCTTTGAAGACTGTAAAGCGATCCGACGATTCTGGAAAAAGTTATTGAGCTAAAACTGATTACAATCCAAACGAACGGCTCATTGAACTGTTTTTCCTAACAACACTGCCACCTGCAGCATGGCCTGTAGCCTGCTGCTGTCGGCGCGAAGCAACCACGTTGTTGTGAGGCGTTTACTCAGCAAATCATCGCTTTGCAGTCTTCGAAGGAAAAATTTCCAGAAGAAAATTTGGTTCACTTATTTTTAGATGGCAACGAGTCACCTACGCCAGATGTCATGTAATGAAGATTTTCCCATATAAAATCTATGTAAAATTAAAACCTCGAGTAGCTGTAAGTTTCACCGATCAGCTGAAATTTTGCACAGTTATTATGGGACTCAAAAGGCTTCCAAAAATCATTGGGGAGCGAATATTTTTTACTTTCATATGCCCGTGTCCCAGGCTAATGGTCTATCTGAGCGTCTGTTCTTCATGGTGGGGGCGGCTCAAAACATCGCTCTCGTTCCAGCGTGAGACTCTAAAGAGTGCTTTGCAGGATGGTCCTCCAGCGAGACAGGTTAGGGAAGGCCCAACAAGCCACCCGTAAAGATCAAAAGTTTCAAATAATACACAAGTTAATACAGATCGGACCAATCGACAACGGCCTAGGCAATGAAATAAGGACTACGATTGGAACTCGAAAAATGAAACTGCTAATCGCTCTGTTTCCAAGGCTGCGATAGGACACACACACACACACACACACACACACACACACACACACACACACACACACACACACACACACACACACACATGTGCATTAGATAACGCAGAAAATTAAATGTTCCTTTTATCTGTGTAATCTACGACGATCCTAAATCTCGCAACTTTGAAGTCATAGCACTGTAGGAACTTTGTTGGAGAGGACAGAAGGTATGGAAACGCGGGCATCGTGCGACTACTTTTAACCAGAGCTGTGGTACCATAAATGAGCTGGGCGTCGGCTTTGTAGTGCTGGGCATAATGCGTCAAAACTTTGATGAGATGGTTTCCGATCAATACGAGAATGGGGAAGTTGAGGACCAAGAATCGGCCCTTCAACTAAAGCATCATCAACGCACACTGCCCACACACACACAGTGTATGATGGCTGCCCGCAGCGGAACGTAAGTGTCGTCATTGGTGACATGAACACTCAGGTAGTACGGGAGGCAATGTACAGACCGCTGGGCCGAACAGCCTGCATGCCGCATAGAACGATAACGGCTAACGATGCGTGAACTTTCCTCGTTAAAAATCTAGAATCAAATCGACCTTCAATTTTAGACTCGAACCACTAGCTAGTTGCAGAATGTATACGCTCAAAACTTTCTACGGTGTAAAATACGCATCTAATTCGGACGCCGCGACCTAACATTGAGCAACTTCGAGAAACCGGAGTTGCTCAGGAATACGCACAACAGCTAGAAGCCCTACCAACGAAAGAGCAGTTAAATGCAGCTACTCTTGAAGATGGCTGGTGAGATCTTGGAACCACGATTGGTTGCACCGCAAAAGCGGCACTAGGCACGTCTGCACCGATTAGTTTGATTGTGAATGCAAACAGCGTTAAAGGAGAAGAAAGTAGCATGGGTAAGAACACTGCATCATCATACGAGAGCGAATGTTGAACGGTCCAGACAAGCACAGAACAGGCAAAACTCTATTCTTCGAAGGGAAAAGTGCCGAATAGCAGAACAGGCCAGGTCTCGAAAACGCTACGTACCACAAGATATATGCAGAGACTTGGAAGGTTACCATCTCACAGATGAGCGTGAGGAGCAAGCAGCACTTTGACGAGCACCTGAACGGCAATGCTACCTCGAACGAAGGTGACACGGTAATAAATCTAGGAACACGCGCAGATAACAGAATTTCGACCCCAACACTCCAGGAAGTTGATTATTGGCTGGCTAAAGCACAACAAACCTGCCGATGTTGACCAACTACCAAGCGAGCTATTAAAATACAGTCGTTAAGCACTGGCAAGGGCACTGAACTGGGTAGTCACCAAGATTTAGGAGGAAGAGTGTTTATCGTAGGAAATGGAAGGTATCGTGTGTTCCATCTATATAAAGGGTGAACATCTGGTCTGTTGCAACTATAGTGCAATCACGCTACTGAGCGCCGACTACAAGTTGCTCTCCCATATACTATGTCACCGTCTGTTACCAATTGCAAAGGAGCTTGTTGGGCAGCATCAAGCAGGATTCACGGGTGCCCGCGCTACTATGGATCAGATTTTCGTGATTTAGAAAGAGCTACAGAAATGTCGCGAATGGATCGTGCCGACTAATAATCATTTCTTCGATTTTAAATCAGGTTATGAAACAATCGATGGTATGACTGCTAGGCAGATTATGTACGAGTATGGATTTCCAAAAAAAAAACTGACGCAGTCAAAGCAACGATGGGTTGAGTGATGTGTGTCGTTCGTGTCTCAGGGACACTCTCGAATCCTTTCGATACTAGGAGAGAGTTACGGCAAGGTAATAGAGTGTCGTGTTTGCTATTTTACATTGCATTAGAAGGTGTGATTCAAAAAGCGGGGATAGACACATGTGATATTTGACGAAATTTCGAGATGACGATGGTGGAAAATTAGAGCTGAAGCTAGTAGTAGTGGGCTTGGCATTAATGCGTTAAAGATAAAATACATAAAGGGAAGAGGCTCGCGAGAAAACAATATTAGCTTCCCACCATGAGCTCAGATAGACGGTGATGAAATCGAAGTGTATCTATGGTGCTTGGTGACCGCTGATAACGACAGCAGCAGAGCGAAACAAAGGTGCATTATTGCTGGCAATCGTGCTACTTTGGACTCAAAGATCGAAATTCGGCAAGCTTCAAAGTTGACCATCTACAAGACATTGATTAGAACAGCAGTCCTCTACGGCCACGGTACCTGGACATTGCTCGAGTAGGACGAACGCGCCTTAGGTGTCTTTCAACGCAAGGTGCTGTTTACGACCTATGATGGTGTGCAAATGGAAGACGGTGACCGGCGGACCCTTTGCAGACTACGAGGCTGGCGAATTGCAGCCATGGACCGAATGTAAAAGAGACAACTTATATATACCGCAGAGTCCACCTAGCCTTAGCTTGTTTGATAGGGTAAGTAAGTTACTACTACAGTATGTCTCTTAATAGGTGTCACCTTTTTTCAGTCTTGGTTTTTTTCAGCTGGGTAATTTTAATAGCGGACTCGATTATAGCCGTTTTGAGTGTATTCTTTTGACAGCTTATTGCTGAAGATAAATAAACGATTTCGTTTGTTTATACAGTTACCATACGGGAGCAAGTTTTAAAATTACATTTGCAAAAGCTTAAACCGTGTCAGATATTCAAAAGCTTTAAGCAGTTCGGAGAGAGTAAACTGAAAATGTCTATAATAAACACAAAGGAGGTGCCAGACGAACTGCCAGAACGAAGAAAAAGATCAAATGTGTGAGGGAGCGAATAAGACGTAGTCCGTTCGTATCTGGCCGTAAATTGTCTCCTGCTTCAATCTTCCTGTTTTAAAACAAAATAGGGAACTCTGAACGTTTAGTCGACAGCATCGCTACTTGCTTATTTTGTGCCTTTACTGACTGGCCAATTCCTATTCCCTTATGTGCGCTTGTTGAGGCACCTCTCCACCAACCTTTTTGAGGTTTCCTTTGACTATTGACCAGTATGTTTCAATCGGGCGAAGCAGTGGACAATTTGGTGGATTACAATCCTTGGGAACGTAAATAACGTTATTTTGCTCATACCAAGTGATTGTATTTTTAACGTAAGGACAGCTCGCCAAATCTGGCCAGCATAAGGATTAAGTCGCATGTTTTCTCAGGAAAACCGCTTCTTGAGACATTTTTGCCGGTAAATCTCAGCGTTTACAGTAGCCCACAGGAACATATTACTTGCCAGACCAGATATTGTTCAGCGCATTTGGTTTTATACTTCCGTTTCAGATGTACAAGGGCATCTGTCCTGCTAGTTGCAGAGTAAATTTCCGTTCCCGAAAAATATTTGAATTTTTTTTGCTTGTTGATTCTTGTTGCTTTGCTTTGTAAAATCCGGGTATTTTTTAGCTTTGAATGATCTCAATCCAGCCTTAGACTTCACTTTTTGCCCAAAACCTGTTGATATTTGCACTTTTTTCGCAACGGTCCGTGTTGACATCTTCGGGTTTGTCTGGAAAGCAGCAAGGACTCTCTTCTCCTTCCTTGTGTTGCTCCATGTTCACCACCACTTCCAGCTTTCCTTTCGACAGTAAGACCCTCTTTATAACGTTTAATCACACCTGCAACAGTTGTTTCTGGCACATTTAACGTTTTTGCGATGAATCGAACAGTAGAACTGCGATTTTCCAAATATTTGTGCAGGATAGATTTCCTGCGTGCTAGATCAGACGGCGCCATTTTGAATACAGAACGCGCTTTTGTAAACAATGTGTGTGATTCACATTTGTCTATGTATTGCTCATGTACATGACAAGTTTCATTCCATTTCGTAGTGATTTAACTAAGAAACAGGATACAGACTTTTTCCGGATTTTGGTGTGCACGGCCATTATTACCTGAATTCTAAAAACGTACGAGCATTTTGCTTCTGGAATAATAATTTGAGTTTCAACAATATGTCATGGAAAGAAACTATGATGAATTTGTTTTTTTTCGGATAATATTCCATCATGCAATAGTATTATCCTAAACAAAAAAAAATTAGGTTGAAGCAACTCCTCATTTTAAATCTATCGTGACATTCTCTGGTCAACATCGTTTTAAAATAAGCAGCCTGCTTTTTTCATGAATTTTCATGTTTTTAAGTAAATGTAGAGTCGAACTCCATGCAGCATCAATAGCACTTTTTTATTTTAGGATGACGTAACACAACTCCCCCGAAGCATTGAATTGGAGAATAAAATAAATGCAAATTCAAATCAAATGCATGAAAAATAAATGATTTGATAAAAATTGATAACTTCTAGCTCGCTACCCCCTAGGGGTGGATCCTGCCAGGAATTGTGCCGTCTCGTTCGCATAGAGCAGATTTGGTTCTCGTTCGTGCGTTACGAGCGGTCCTGTCGTCAGATCGATGCCAACTGCCACTGCCACACCAAGCAAACATCCAACGCCAAAGCTACCACTCGTGTCGGCTGGAGACTCTCGGAAGCAGGTGCATTAAAATTTGATTCAAATCGATTTTGACAAGCGTAACGTAATACTCTACTGTCCCGGCGGACATGGTGAGCGAAAAAGCAGAGTAGTAGACAATTCAGGTTTTTTTTTCCGCAAATAACATGAAGTGAGAAAAATATTAAAACCTGCGGAAACAGAACAAATTTGGAAATGAATCCGTTGATGGAAATTTGTTTGAGTTTTGTTGAATTAAAAAAATAATCTGGCAACCCCTGCAATCACAGCAAATTGTTCGTAATCTTCGTTCTAGACATCAGCCAACTCGTGACACTTTCGGTCCACCTTCTTCGGAGTCGATGGGAGGTTGATACACTTTGAGACTGATTTCTTATGCCACCCTGCTTCCTTCCCGTTCAATTTTCGTCTGGTGCGGAAGTGACACGAATGCATTTTAAGATGTTTCTTCTTTTACTTTTTCTGCTTTGGAACAATTCGCTATCGATTTTGATGGCAGGATTTTATACTGCGAGGAAGCGCCTGGCTTGCTACGATCTCGAGCGAATTGAATTACTTTGGGATGGTTCATGCATGCTGGAATTGTTCAATTGAATATTTATTTTAGTAGGCAAGACATTTTATTGGCCTACATCCAGTGTGTTCCGCTTTCAAACAGCGTTAAATGTTTGATGTTGAATTGAATTGTTTGTTTAAGAAGCATTGGATATTTCAATTTGGCTTCACGATGTCTAAAAGTTGCAAACACGATAGAAATTTATTCAGTTTAACGTATTTCACTATCGAATCAATCGACATACTGAAGCACAAACGATATCCCAGCATCAAAACAACCCCCCGAATAACACAGTTCATCTATCTCGACAGGGGTGCTGGGAAGTGGCAGCAATTAACGACAATATTTTCGCATGCTTTGCTGCCGTTAAAAGTGCGTGAAAGTCACAACAAAAGAGGGAGACGTCATCCAAACAGTTCAAACCGAGCAACAAGAGAGGAGCAGGACGACGGCGGATAACAAAAGGCATGTCGCACACGACAGAACGGATGACCTCCTGCCGATGGTGCCGAGGTTCTTGCAATAAAAGTCAACTCTCTCAGATACGTTTTCAAAGGGTCGTATCTGTTTTTGAAAATTGGATTCAACTGACATCTTCCACAAAACAATACCATATATATTGAGAGTATAATGCTTCTGTAACAAGATCAAAAAGTTGTTTGCGAGGTGGTTCAAAATACCACCAGAAATAGTTGATTTGGTT
This sequence comes from Aedes japonicus, assembly GCA_034211315.2. NCBI lineage: Eukaryota > Metazoa > Arthropoda > Insecta > Diptera > Culicidae > Aedes > Aedes japonicus. The sequence continues at coordinate 14,856 of JASCZW010009127.1, forward strand.
AAACATCAGTTACGTCCTTTTGGAAAACTACCCTATAACTAAACGAATGTAGGGGAAATCTTAGGCTTTCCGATTGTTTTCGTATTAGAACAAGTATCATCGTCGTCATTTGGAGCGAAACAAAATCGCCACGTGCCGATGTTTGTAATTGCGTTATTTTCATTGAGTTCAGTAGATGGGAGAGTGAATTGCTAGAAGATATCTCAATTAAAGGATTTTTGCATACACAGAAATAAGGATATCCTTGAGAGCGAAAGAGCATGTCAGCCGGGGAAGATTTATTACCCTGAGCGGAGATGGCACTTTACTGACATTTGAATAGACCGGAATAGGCAGCATCCTATTGGGCATGAGGAGTTGAGGAAAAAGGAAAATGTGCCTACCTCTCACTGAAGCTGCTGAAGAGATGACTGCTGAAGCTGGGTGTGCTATTGCTGGATGATACGGAGCATAAACCATTGGTGGAACTGCTAGTAGCTGGAAGTGGACTGGAATCGTCGGCCGAAGCACGCGTTGATGTTGTCAGCGAAATTGGTCCTCCGACTTCGATAGGCGAATCGGCAGTTGCTGAGGGTGTTGGACTTAGCTCGGGCTGATGAGCGTACCTGAAAAAATACGGAAACATCGCAGAAATATGCAAGGTTATTCCATTGGTTTTTCTCTAGGGTCTTGAAACCGATAAATATTTCAAACTGTTTGAGATTTGCTTGAAAAAAGGTATGAAATGGTCAAAGAGTTACCAGTAATGAATAGAAATTAATTTATGTAGGACTGGATTTAAGCAGGTTTTAGTACATTCAAACTTCAAAATTATCTTCGGCCTCATCCGTTTTTTTTTTCTGTTCATTTTTTTAATTGTCTTTTCATTTTGTTCATATTTGCTTTTCAAACGACATTGCACCGCAGCAAGCCGCGCTTTTGAAGTGAACAGTTTTTCTTATGCTCCGTCGATACCGCAAAATCAAACATTTTGTTCAGTATTCGATACCAAATTTTAAAATCAAACATTGATTCAATGATTGGATGTAAACCGGAAGTGATTGTACGCAGAGCTGAGTGTGTCGAATTGAAATTACTTTCGGATCTAACTCTATACACAGAATGTTTACAAACATTTTAGAGAATTTAAAGTATTTGAAAGTATTTTTAAAAGGCTAAAGGTAATCAAAAGTATTTGAAAAATATTTCAGCTACTCAAAGAGTATTTGAGGAGTATTTAAACTACTTAAAATTATTTCATGAGTATTTAATGAGATTATTTTCCTTCAGCCTTGGACCCTCTCCACAACCACCTTTTGGTATTACTTCGGTGAGGGAGCTATTGTGCTTGTTAAGCACCCACTATGTCTAACTACTTAGCGCTTTAGTAGTTAGGTGGTCCCTGCGACCTGCCGATTGGTCGTTTCGCCATTTTTGTTGGAGATCGAAGGACGATCTGGGAGGCTGCTACGCTATATCGCATCCCAGATGTCCCGGTTTTGGCACATCCTGTGGACCAAATTATCCGGAGTCGTCTCGTAACCACTTGATATCACGCCATCGAAGCGAGGACATGCGAAGAACACATGTTCCGCAGTTTCCTCAACTCCCGCGCACTCGCTGCATGCGGAGGACTGTGCATGCCCATATTTGTACAGATATTGTCTGAAAACAGCCGTGGCCAGACAATATCTGCGTTGAAGTGGAAGTTCACTTGCACCGTGTCGCCTACCGACCCACCCGGTTGATTCCGGGATTAGTCGGTGGTCCACCGACCTTTGGTGGAGTTGTTCGCATTCCCTTTGCCACTTAACCATAGATGCGGCTCTAGTGGTCTTTCGAATACCTTTAGTTCCACGTTGATCTGAGCACTCTTTGCACTCGTATGCACTAACCACTCTTAGGCACACAAGCCTGTGCGTACTAAGTATGGACTGGGCGACACTGGCCAGGAGTTTAGACTTACTCCTTGCACCACTGAGCTATTTAACATCATGCAGGATAATGCCGATATAGCCACGAAGCCTTCTTGCAGGCGTAATCCACGTGACTGATAAAGGACAGCTATCGTCGATCATGACCCTAAGATACCTCAAAGACATCTAGATTCATTGTGCAGTTACCTGCACTGATCGTCGCATTGTGACCTCAGTCTTACGATGGGCTAGCTCCAGTTTCCGAGCTCATCCATCTTCCACTATAGGTCAATGAGTTCGAGGCCGTTAGTCGACCTCTTGAATGGATTCACTACATATCTCCAGGGTGATGTCGTCCGCGAACCCGACTATCTTCTTCCCGTTCGGGAACTCAAGCCGTAGTACCTCATCGTACATTGTGTTACATAGCACCGGCTCAGGATCGAACCTTGTGGGACGCCTGCGTTGAGCTAAACACGTTTCTGGCCTATCTCAGTATTGTACACCAGTACGCGATTCTGGAAGTAACTTCCCAGAATCTTGTACAGGTACGCAGGAACCTGAAGGCGTTATTGCGAGTTGGCGATTGCCACCCAACTGGCGCTATTGAACGCATTTCTCACGTGAAGGGTGACCACTGCACAGTACTCTCGCCACTTGCGCTGGATTGCCACCTCAGTCGTCTTGGTGACGGACAGAATTGAGCACCGTCGACTTTACGAAAGGCAAACTGGTTGTTAGAGCAGACCGCCTATACCTCCATGTATTTTGTCAGTCTGTTGAGGACCCATAGACTGTCTCAAATACCTTATCCCAGGCCGTTGCCAAACTTATGATGACAGCTCAAGGGTCACTCCTAGCTACCGTAATATTATATATTATAAATCGTTAGTTTACTATTATTGATGATATAAGCCTAGGATAAAGACCCTCGTGAAAAAATACCAAACGGATTGTTAGTGACGAAAAAATTGTGTATCTTCTCGTTTGGCTCCATTTTCAACAGTTCATGCAAGAAATTTGCCAGTTTCTTCGAGTTCCAGTGATGTGGGAAAAACAACTGAACCTATCCACCTAGAGTGAGATCTGACCGTTCTTGTTAAATTCAATTTATGATATTATTCACGATCAGTGGTCATATCATGGAGGGTTCCGATAACTAGTCCATATATTAGCAACTCATTTCTAGGGACTTGATTTGACCACCAATGAACTCGTTATTGAATTCTCATGCGTCTTAGGTTTCGTTTACAGGCTTTCGTTTGTATCGTATACTGGCCACCTTCCTGAGCGGAAGATATTTGGATTTGTCCAATGTTTCCAATGGGGCTCGATAAATAATGTGCACAGCAAAAAGTAGTTGTGTTATTAAAAGAAACATGAAAAAATCAACACTAAAACGTATAATAGTTCATCAAAACACAAACATATAACATATATTTTGTTTTGTCAATTGGATGTGTTGTATCCAAATGCTGATACCTTTCGTTTGAAACCTTCCATGAGCTTTTTGTACAGTGTTATCCGACACTATTCCGACACAGCCTTTTGTCAGTGCGCCTAAATTTTTCTCATCAATCGCTATGCTATCCGTTTTCCAAATACAAAATACAATTTTTCGGACAAAGTTCTAGCGAATTTTTGTAGACTTGAAAACCTTCGGGACAATATTTACATTATCAGCAATGTACCAATTCTTAGCCAGCTTTCTATAATCTCAAGATGCCTTGTTTCCGAATGAAGGGCAAAATTCGTATATTAAGACATTCTTTAATCCTAATTTGTCCATTTATGGTACCAGACGAGATGAAAGCGTCGTTTCTGGAACCGCATCCACATATTGCCTGCCATGCGTAAAATTTTATTTGGAAGCTTTGACAGTTTTTTTTTTGCTTAAAATGTTCAGCAACATTTCCTCTTTGAACCGATGCGATGTTTACAACTCTAGTCCCAAAATCTCTTTTGAATCAGCTTTGCAATATGTTCCGTCGTCCATTTTCATGCAGTCGTATCTCCTTCTACATAACGGTTGCATTAAAAAAATGGACTTTTTCAGATGGTGATCAAAAACAAAAGCTAAGACAGATAGTTGCATTTGATTAATTTCCAATGGAAGATAAATATTTAAGCTTATTTGAAACGTCCTTGCTAGCGGCCTTCCGGCAGTTAACCGGAACATTCGCCATGGTGGACGAAAACATGCGTGTAGGCATGTTTTGAGTTATTTCTTCGTTTTAATTATCAATTCCTCCTCAGTTTTCGCGACAAAATTGTAGGAGTAGATCTTTCGCTTCAGGTTGGTCCAGAAATGGACGCAACTGGGGGCGATTGACGAGTTCACCGACTTGGGTACCACATTGATATTCAGCCGCTCCATCCCCTCCAACGATCGCTTCGAGTAGTAGGCCGACGCCAGATCCGGCCAGAACACCGCGTCTTCGCCCTTATGGTATTTCTTGATGAACGACGCATTTTTCGGTAGGCATTTCGTACTACAAATTTCCCGTTCACGGCCAGTCCGCAGCAAAAAAGAGCGGCTTTGACATCTTCTTCTCGCTGATTATCAGCCAGAGCACCACCTTCTTGGGGAACATGGTGTGTGAAATGTGTGTGAAAAAATTCTACCTCGGAGCTCACTTTCTTAGCAAATTTTTCTCTCGGTCTTCCTCTTCAGAATCCTTTGGAGCTTCTTGTCGCTCAGGGTCATCAGTCGTCCGGAACCGGGCTTTCTTTCGATGCTCTGATTGTTGTCTAATAGTGACAAGATGTTGTAGATGCCGAATGTCGCACAATGTCTGTTTTCGACGCTGAACGGAGTTACTTCACTGTTTTTGTCATCACGGTTAGAGCTCGACTGATAAAGCTGTCAAATTTTGTTTGCTGACTCTTGGGTTACTATGATTGATCAGTAGTTTCGTCAGTGCGGGTGGAGGTAAACCCATGAAAAAGCGGAAATTTTTGTCCATTTTTTTAAAATGCAAACGTTAGTGGCATATAATTTCCGCGCTCCCGATTTTGCGCCCTTGTTCTGTATATTGTTGCAATTTGGAGCAACACCTTCTTTGCAGGCCGCACTTTTTGTCACCTTTTAGGCGAACGATAGAGATCCTTCTTTCTGTAAAATTCTAGAACTTTCTGCGGTACACCTGCCTTTAGGTTCCGTACGATATCCTTAGATACGGCTGCCGTGACGATTCTCCATCTTATCTTGAAATCATCAATACCATTTCCTTTCTTCTTAGTTTCGAAGAGTTTCCGCTTAACTAGAGCCCAGTAGTTCTCTATTGGGCAATGTTCTGGACAGCTTGGTTGATTGGCTGTTTTTGGCACGTATTCGTATCTTATACCATTCCAGGACGAATTTCGCATAGTGTCAATAGGCCAAATCAGGCAAAAACAGAGCTGGAGCCATGGCTTTTGATAAACGGTAGCGATCGCTTTTGCAGACATTCTTTCTCGTATATATCCTTATTGATAATGCCGATCGCAGACGAAACTTTTAGATTCGACCACAACTACATATGTCCTGCCAAATCAAATACTTCTTCGGGAATTTGAATACCTTCTTTGTCCGGAAATACTTGTCAACGGCGTTTCTTTGCATTGTGGGCCAGACACGGAAGATGTTGAAAGTCTTCGAGTACGTATGTTTCGTCGTCCATTGTGATACAGACTGCGGCAGAAAATAATGCAAAAAATTGTTTTATTTCTTTCAAATTCCATTTTCAACTAATTCAAGAAATAATATCAACATTTTCGAGTGCAGTTATCTTTATAAAGTCCTTTTAAACAAACAAATAACATCCTCGAGCCGACGCCGGAGGCCAGAGCATGCCTTTCGGACGTAGTTCTCCGACATTGACTGCCATGTGCGTGTTATGGTTGACTTCAGGGTTTTCACACTAGGTTGTGAAGTTTTGCAGGCTTGTGCTTCAACATGTGTCCAAATCGAATAATCCAACGGATTAAGATCTGGACTGCTAAGGGCCACACATCTTTCGGCCAAAACTTCATGTTATCGTTCAACCACTGTTGGGTTCAATTGGACGTGTGACACGGCGCTCCATCCTGCTGTGGGACAACGTTTTGGTCCTCGGAAAAGTTGGCCTTCACCCAGGGAAGCACTTGGTCCTTTAAAATACCGATATACACTTCGGTATTGATTTTAACTCCAGCATCAATGAAAACAGGCGGCATTTTCACCGTTGGACCGTTCAACCGTTGGACGCCACCAAGCCAAACATCATGACACCAGCCGAATGTTTGGTTTGAAATTTGAATTTCACTTTTTCCGGAACGTTCTCCTTTTTCTGCGTTGAAGTGCTTTTCGTCGGTGAACAGGATTATCATTTTTTTCTTCTTCAACAAGGAAAGCAATCTCTTGGAACGAGTCACTCGTAGTTCCTTGACCCGGTTCGTAATCAAGTGGCGTTTCAATCTGGCTCTGGAAGATGCATGCAGGTCTTCTTTGATGATTCTCCGCATGGATTTCTCCGAAATATTGGCTCCTTTGCAAGTTTTCCTCTGGAACGACCGAGCAATTTTTGCACGAACCGATTTGATCACGTTCGGCGTGCGTTCAAAGCAAGGACGTCCGCTTCCCGGCTTCCGCTGCTTAGGATCATCCTGCAGGGGCTTTTTATGCGGTAAACTGTTGCCAAATGTCACCCTACCACCTTGGCAATCTCTTCCGGCTTCTTCTGGGCGAGCAACAAACTAGTGATCACTTCTTCGTGAACATTTTGACGAATTTGCAATAAAATAAATAGAATGTTTGGATGCAGCACTTGGAAGTAAACATAAACAAATACACTTTCGACAGAAATTAGTCACTAGCTACATGAATTAACCCAATACTCAAGTTTGAACATTTTTGCATTTTTTTCTGCCGCACCCTGTACAAGAAAATGTTTGCAAAAAATTGGTGTTAAGTTCCTTAACACGACTTTTTGCACCGAAATTTTGTTTGTCATCATGGTTGGGCACTTTTTTCTGTTTTTACGCCTTCAGTCGATGCCTCTGCTTCTATTTTTGTACGTATGATTTTGATTTCCCAACTTTCCGAGCTACATTTCGCACAGAAAGATTGGGATTTTTCTCAAAAATGGCGGCTACCACCGTCTTGTCCATTTGTCGGGAACATACTTTTCGATTTGCTCCACTTTCAGTCTTGCGAGCCATTTTACAGAATGTAACAAGAATGTAAACATGTCTTACCCCAATATAAAGTGGAGAGTTTCAGCTGTCATATAAATGAAATGTTTGAGCGATTCGTGAAATAATTCAAAATCTACACTGAAAGAAAAGTGTCCGAAATTTCACGTGGACAGGCTTTATTTTCCAAATGTCAGACGAAAAAGCAAACCAATTGACACGCACAGCCTACTTTGTTCTTCCTGGCTCAATGAAAGAATGCATTCGTCTTGGTTATTCGCTCAGCCAATATTAATTTAAGGGAAGTTTATAATTTTACTATCAAAATGGACAGCTTACCGTTCATTCGAGATATTTGGTAATAATAGCTATGCTTCAATGTGGACGATTGCAATGAATCCTGATTGATTTGAAAGAATTTTGCATTTCAAAAACATCGCACTATCGACCAGAAATTCAAACTTGAATAAATAAATCCAAAAAGAAGAATTAAAGTCAGTTAATGTCTTTGGCAATGTTTTACTTAGAAAACAATTTGACGTTTGAAAGCTTCGTATCAACTGATGGCTTTTTATCTTCAACTTTCCGATTGATGCTCGTATCAACGGTGTGTTATTGTTATACTAAGTAAACAAAGTATAGAGCAGTAAAACCCAACTAATTTTAGGACTCTTTTCATCTCACAATTCAACGCATATGTCTATAAGCTATAAGGTAAAAGCATCAACCCGATAAACAAAGAGCGTCACAAATAGTTGCAGCACATGTATTTTGTCTATAACCTGAGCAAAATGTCCAAGCCAAAATTTAATCAAATCGCTATTTTGAACCGCAAGAGTAGTTCGTTTTTTTTATCAAGCTATCATGGTATCTCAGATTCAGTTTTTCGATCGAATTTTATCAAACTTCCTTAATTTGTATGAGTCTCCCAAGGTTCCCAGTAAGTACTTACTTCAATCCCGGTGAAGGTGTCCCGGCACTATTCGATCCGGACTGCGTTATCGAATGCATTTGGGTGCTGGAATGAGGCCTATCCGGTTCCGAATCCACCCTGGGGCTCATCGGAGGTGCACTTGAGCTACGCATATCGTCATCATCCGCATCGCCCGTTATATCCGGACTCGAATCACGACTATCGGTTTCCAACTATTTTAACCGGGAGCATGAAAAAGGAAATGGGGAGAAAAAATCGAATGGTTCAAACAAAAAATTCTCTCACAAAATTCCATTATAGAAGGGTCTTTCCGGTTTCGCCCCCCAGGAGGATAATTTGGTAGCCAGTTCAATTTACCTTATCATTCAATAACTGCGGATCGGAACCATCGCCTCGTTTCCGCTGTTCCTCTTTTAACCGTTCGGCCTTGCGCCATTTGGCTCGACGATTCTGGAACCAGACCTGCAATCAAGAGAAAAGAGAGAAGGAAATTCAATTTTATTACAAATCGACTCGATACCCATGCCGTGTGTATTACATTGCCGAAGTATAGGTACTTGACTTGGCATATTAAATTCGAAGACATGTTAGACCTTTTGAATATTGCGTGCTTTCAAATGTTGAACTATTGATCGCATTTTCCGAAGACCTATTGACTAATCAAATTCTACCCCTGCCATCGATCGGTGTACACCACAGACTTGATTTGCCTGAAGTGAGCAAATGCGTTCCGACGGATGGAAAGCCTCCGCTCTGTGGATTTTGGGGTGAGAGGACAAAAATCAAGAGCTTAAATAACGAGCTAAATTGAATTTTTAGACTTCCCATTCGTTTTCTGCGAAATCATCCCCCTCTTGCTGCGAATTCACCCCGGCGTCTATCGTGCACGAGCGTTGGGGCCACCCATCCAATTTGCTGGAGAGCTGTTTCAAATTGGCTGATTGAGTTCTAAATTTTATATACACATTTCTGTGCTTTTTTTTATTTCTTTTCTCCATCTATGATTATCCATCCCCAACCCTCGGCAATGCACCCAGCTCGGTAGCTTGGTATGGGTTTTATATTCCTGCTGATGCCGTTGTGTATTGTAGCTTTCAGGTTGGGTGGAGAACACCATTTTGTTTGGCTGCACATGCGCCTTGGAAGAAAGTTAATCTCTTCCTCCAAGGATGGAAGGAAAAGGAAAACCCGTAGATTGCCTGACTGCCAGACTGCAGCGACATGGGATAGCCCCGGGCGCCAGGACCGGAACGAGCAACGTCGTCGACGATGGCAGAGGGTGGAATGGAGAAAATGGGTGGAATGGTATAAGATAACAATTTCGCTAAGTATAAATGATTTTTGTTATTGTGGTGGTAAAGCTAAATGGATGATGATGGGGATGATTTTCTAGAGGGGAGCGGTAATTCATTTAGCTTTAGCGAGGATTTTTTATTCGTAAGAGCCCGGGTTTTCTTTATGGCTGAGAATTGAATTGTGGATCGTAAATGGTGATTGTGGGAATCAGAAAAGTGCTTTTTTATGTGAAATGAGTGTATTCTGATTAGGTTATTTGAAGCGAGCAATGCCTTGAGTATGACCCAAATGTTATCAACTGGTCCTTCTACCGATTAGGTTATTATAAAAAAAACTGAAATATTGCATCTATCTTCAACATACTTTACTTTATCCACAGCCGACAGTAAGGAGATGTGTATTTTTGCGAATGAATCGCACGAAAAAGCACTGTGAGAAAAGTTTACATGCTCTCACCTCACTTTTCTCTTGATCTTTATTGAGGTATCTAATGTAATTGAAAAAATTGAACTCTCTGGACTTCTAGGCAATTGATATTTACGCTAAATGCATTAAAACTCTTTGTCAAAAGCCTCTGAAAGCTTCTCCAATTTTAAGGTAGCTTTCGATTTTTATTTTGAATTGGTAGAGATTTATCTTTCTTCATAATGATATTCCATAGTGTCCCAAAAAGATCATCAAACTACTCCTACATTGAATCATCTTTGCTTGAACTCATGAAACTTTTTTCACGCATTGTTTAAACATCACTGACATTTACAAAATGGAGATGTAGTTTTCTCGAAATGTTCCAACCTGAAATTATTCGTAAGACATGTGAGGCGTTTTATATTATAAACCTAGTTTGAAGAATTCCAAAACGATCAGTTCAACATTGTCAACCGATTTTGTCGTTTACTAAAACATATCTGAAGCAACGCTTCAACATCGTGAAGGATTAGATTGGACGGTCAACCCATTGAAATACAGTTTATTTGGATGACCTTAGGACATAAAAACATAATCTTAAATATAGAAACATTTTCAAAGTCATTCTAAGTACTTCACGATTTTTTTTACATCCATTTAAATTTTAAAATATATTGTATACCCTCTATGAATTTCTTATGGATTGTCATGATGTCCATCAAAACTTTAACTCTCCAAATGTTTTGATGTTTGAAAAACTTAGGATTAAACAGAAGATAACTTAATACTCCCAGTGCTCATTGCTGCGACTTTTTTCATTGTTATTATTTTTTCATGCTTTCTTTGTAAGGCAACTCCGAATAGATTTCCATAAGAAAGGGTTAATTCTTTTGCGTGGGACAGAAATCTATTCGGTGCAGCTTTGCAAAAGAAGCATTTATTTTTAGTCCCTAAACATATTTCTCTTCTGATTGTCAATATTAACTAATTGCACTTCGCTACCAGTCATTCTTTAGAAAGTAGATTCTTCTAAATGTCATGCATCAATTTCTTGTGAAATAGTAGGCTGAGCTACTGAAAAAGTTTGCGGTGTATTCATACCGCCGTGATTTCATGATAAAAAAAATAAAATTTGTTAGATTTTTTCATTCATTTCAGCAATAAATAAGGTTAGAAAATTTAAACTCCAGGCTGTGCGTCATAATTGACGATGAAATTCTGGCAACCAATCAAGCAGATCGAGAATGTGAAGCAGAAGGAGTTTCGTGTTCGATTGAAAAACATTACTCTGGGTAGACTTCGCATTATCTCTCAACAACTCTTGGCCCATCCTTCCGGTTCTGGCACATCCTCTGGACCATATTGTCCAGAGTCGTGTCGTGACCGCTTACGGCAATCATGCCGGATCTCGCGCCGTCGAAGCGAGGGCATGCGAAGAACACATGTTCCGCAGTTTCCTCGACTTCTGCGCACTCGCTGCATGCGAAGGACTGTGCATGCCCATATTTGTGCAGGTATTGTCTAAAACAGCCGTGGCCAGACAATATCTGCGTTAAGTGGAAGTTCACTTCACTGTGTCGCCTACCGACCCACCCGTTTAATTCCGGGACTAGTCGGTGGGTCCACCGACCTTTGGTGGGGTTGTGCCATTCCCTTTGCCACTTAACCATGGATGCGGCTCTAGTGGTCTTCCGAATACCTCTTGTTCAATGTTGTTCGTAGCACTCTACGTCCTCTTTTATGACCATGCATATTGGCATCATCCCCGCTAGGACGCAGACCGCGTCGCGTGATACCGTTCGGTATGCACTAACCACTCTTTGGCACATAAGCCTGTGCGTACTGTCTAGCTTACTTACGTAGCTCTTGGTACTCAAGGCGGTGATCTATGCCGGCCCGCCGTACTTAAGTATAGACAGGGCGGCACTGGCCAGGAGTTAACGCTTACTCCCTTGCACCGCCGAGCTATTCGACATCATGCGGGATAATGCCGATATAGCCATAAAGGCTTTCTTGCAGGCGTAATCGATGTAATCGACGTAATGACAAAGGACAGCTTATCGTCGATCATAACCCCAAGATACCTCAAGAACCTCTTTGATTCTACTGTGCAGTCACCTGCACTGATCGTCGCATGTTGCTCCGATTTCCAATTGTTCACCACCATTACCTCAGTCTTATGGTGGTCTAGCTCCAATTGCCTGGAGCTCATCTATCTCTCCACAATGCCGGTGAAGTGCGAGACCGTTAACTCGACTCCTTCGATGTATTCACTACATATCTCCAGGGTGATGTCGTCCGCGAACCCGACTATCTTCACCCCGCTCGGGAACTCAAGCCGCAGTACCTCATCGTACATCGTGTTCCATAACACCGGACCCAGGATCGATTTCTGGCCTGCCTCTGTGTTGTATACCAGTACGTGATTCTGGAAGTAGCGTACATCCTTCCGTCGTTATGACAGTGTTAAGGTCTGGGATACTGGAATGCTGGTCATGGGACAAATCTACGGCGGTAGGAGGCCATGGACTTGGGTCGTGGCTCGGAAAGGGTCCCTCAACATCACCTGCAGATGCTCTGATGAACGCTCGGTTGGAGCCGCCGATCCTCTGGTTTTGGCCATTACTACCCGGTAGGCGTCACCCCACGAATGCGCATTGGCCTTCTGACACAGATCCTCAAAGCAGGCTCGCTTGCTGGCCTTTATCTTTCTCTTTAGTGCGGCCTTCGCGGCGACTAGCGCCCTTCTACGCTCGATTCTCTCGGCGTCTGACCGCGCTCTTTGAACCGTCTTGCGTGGAGGCATGTTCTTCGAAGGTCGGCAATCGACTCCGTCCACCAATACACCGGCGATCTTCCATTCCTCGGTTTGACTTCCCTCGGCATCGCATCGCACGCTCGTGTAAGTGTCATAACGAGCCGTTCGCCGCAAGGTTCCGCGGTTTCGCGTAAATTCCGTTCCCTCTCAAGCGCCTCTTTAAAAGTCTCTACATCAAAGTAGGACGTCCTCCATCTGCGGGCGAATGGAGTGGATGCTCCTCCCTCCGCACGCAGCCTTGTATTTTGGGCGATACAATAACGAACCGCCAAGTGGTCGCTATGGGTGTAGCCATCATCCACCCTCCAATTGCTAAGCAGCCCATGACTGATGAGTGTTATATCGATTATCGATTCCGTTTTTTATGGTAGGTAGTCTTGGTACCCACGCGAGGATGGACCCTCAGACCCCGCCGCCACGTTCGCGTAGGCTCTTCCCTATTGGGGCTTCCGACACGATACGCTTCTTGGAAGCGCCAGGTGCCGTTTCATCCGGGGACTGCCTAGCCCGCTTGGACGCATCCTAGCACGGAAATATATTAATAATAGTAGGTTTGGTATTAAATAATTATGCCAGGAAATTAAGACAGGAAAATAAGCCCGATAATGTTCAAATTGATTTACAAAGATGTTTAGGAACAAGAAAAAAGAAATCGCCATGTTTAAATCGAAAATTCAATTAAATAAAAAATAAATAGCAGAAATAATGCAGGAATCCTATATTAGGAATGAAATGTCTATCGAATGGAAGAAAACAACGCAAATACCTATTCCCAAGAAATCATTGTAAAGTAGCTTACGAAACTTATGCTAAGTGGATAGCTAAACAGCTAAGGAAATATGCAGGATTGCACCAAGCGACTTTTAATACAGAAAGTTCTACAGATGATAATATATTTGTAGCTAGACGCATGATGGAAGAGCATTGGTATGCAGGTCAGGGTCTACCCTAGTAGCATACTTGTTGCAAATCAATTAAAATAGCATCGATTTGACTAAATTAAGTCACAACCAAGTGAACAGGGATGCCCTTTTTCACCTCTGACAATTATTTTATGCAGAGTTGTTTCGAAAATTCCAGAATTAGAATTGCCGGATTTTAATCAAACCAAACTTCCTTTGCTACTTGTACCTGCAAATGATATTCTAGTTATAACGATATCTGAAGCAAAGTTGGCAGAGAATCTTGAAGTACCTTAAATACAGCTTAAAGTCGTAGGATTCGAAATAAAGTGCAAATAGAGTCAAGTTTTAATTAGATATCCTGATGATAATGCGAAGTTATCCTAAATGGTAACCTTCTAAATTGTAAGAAATTCAAAGCATGTGATAGTTTAACATATTAAAGAGTTTGGTGAACATCTGCGCTGAACAGGAAATTAACTTGCTGGTAAAGATGTTTAAATTCTCTCGAATTATCAAAAATTGTAGTAAATTTTTGCAAGAAGTTTAACCCATGCTGGGAAAATTAATGTTTAAAACAGTACTACCACCATCTTTACAATACGGCACTAAAGCAGCAGTTTTGACCAAGAAGTGTAGGATTGACTAACTAACAACGAAAAACTCATTTTAAGAAGCATACACAAGTAATGCGTTAGACAGAGGGATACAAAGTTTAACACAAGAAAGCTACTTGATGGAAAAACTATTGATTGGAGAATTAGAATGGAGTGTATTAGATACTCTAGACATGTTCTTCGTAGGGATTAAAACAACTCCTTAAGCAACAAAAAACCGTAAAAATTAGTTACAGCTACTTGATTTTTACTTAATTGAGTCACATTGAGTTCACTTCAACTTATGTATGTGCAACACTTGTGCTGCTAGGACCATTAAGTTTGCTGTTAATTTGAGTGTTGAAAAGAATAAATAGGGCTGACCTAGTATGACTAGAAAAAACTAGAGAAAAATTAGGTCTCGCTAGAGCAAGACTTCCTAAAGTGTCAGAATATGGACATAATCTGTTTCCAAAAGATAGAAAAAAACTGGAAACAGTAAAAGAAGTAAACAATAATAAAGAGAGCTAAATTTTAAATGGAGATTCATCAAAAGGAGTACAAACATAGGAAGGATAAAAATAAATAAATTAGGAATTAAATGTGATGGGAAAGAAGTGATTTTGGAAAACGTGGGATATGGGAAAAGACCATATCCACAAATCATTCTTACCAAATTGCAAGTGGGAGACTTTAATTGCTTCGAATCGTATTTTGACATTACAAAAAAAAAAAACTAAAAAATAAAACATTTTGTCGGCTCGTAAGTAAGTAGACCAGTGAAGTTCAGTTATAATAATAATAAATAAAAGAAGTTTAATACTTCATAATATAATACGATATAAAAATTAATGGTCAATGGGCAGGGATGGGACCACCAGGGCACCGGATTGAAGCGATTAGGACGGAGAGAGTAGAATTGCCAACTCCCTGTCATTCACACTTCGTGAATTGAAGGTGGGCTCTTCTCCCCACTCACTTGAAAATCCCCACGTATGATGGCCTGTTTGACATTCGGTTGTAGGATTTTATCACTGGAAGGAGTTTCTTCAAACCCCGCGGGTTTCCACTAAGTGCCTCTGCTTATGGGTCCGTCCATTCGTTTTGTCCCTTCATACAGTGTTTAATACAGGCAGATCTTTCTCTTAGAAAAAACACTTTGAAAAAAACTTTAACGGGCGTATCAGTAGAACGATTGTAATTGGAAGTAAACACATCAAAACAAAGGTAATTCACTGTACTTCAAGGAAAAAATATCAATATAAATCATTTCTTTTCGTTTCTAATGAAAATTTCTAATGACGCATTTTCTTCTTTATTCCTCCCATCAATCGCTGCACACTTCTGGAGTCAACTTCCATGGCACATTTACTCCACATTTTGATCATCTGAGTCGCGTTCCGAGCCGTTTTTCCTCTTTTCTTAAGCTTTCGCTTCATTATTGCTCAAAATCCCTCGATGGGCAGGAGCTGCGGGCAGTTGGGTGGATTTATGTTTTCATCGATGAAATCTACGTTATTATCGCGGTACCCCTGGATGACTTCCCAGCTGTACTGGCAACTCGCCAAATCTGGCCAAAACTTCACGGGACCTTTATGGGCTTTAATGAAAGGTAGTACGCGGTTTTTAAGGCATGCTTCCTAGTACAGCTTTGAGTTAATCGTCTTATTCGTCATGGTCATTGTTCAAATAATCAGTTTTTTTGGCAAATTTGTCCATAAAAGCAAACTTATACTTCGAAGGAAGATCTCCTCGTGCCGTTACCATGTAGAATTTTTGGCCAGGAAGCGGTCCAAAATCCTTTTTGACGTAGGTTTTATCGTCGATGAGCAGGCATCCTTGGTACTTCGTCTTAACCTGCTGGTACAATTTCCGAGCTCGAGTTTTGGTGAGCTCGAGCTGTGCTTCAACGTTCTGTTTGGTTGCTTGCTGGCTCGATAAGAACAATATCCTGCTCGCAAACGAATTCTTCGAACGGTACTTCGAGCAGCAACGTATTTTTGTGCGATTTCATTATCTGATAGTCCAGGGTTTTCTGTGACGGTTCTCAACACCATCTGGTTCAGCTTGCGGCCATATGTTCCACTACGACGCTTTCCTTGAGGCACTCGATCCACGCTCTTTCGCTCCTTGAAACGTATGAGTACATCATAGACGGTTGATTTGGCGATTTTCGACGTTTTTGTGATTTTAATTGCGGACCACGTTGGATTATCTAGCGGTAGTTTGTACACACTCTGTTTTGATGAGTACATGGTCGAGAAACCCTCTAACTGTCGGCTCTCAAGCGTTACTTTAAATTCACTTGTTTTAGAAATGAAAAAGTATCATCACATTTTAAGAGTGGGGCCAACAGTATCCTTACTGTTGGTTTAAATCGGTTCAAATCAACAATTTGTACTATTGATACAAACTTGTCCAAATCGGAAATCGGTCTAATGAATAAATAATGTTCTAGACGCCGCGTGAATTCAGCGTATTGCTTACTAAATGGCCAGAACCCTCTTATTCAACATCCCAGTGATTTATCGTGGATGTGCAGAGGTGTTATTGGATTCCAATTTATTGCGTATCACGTCGAATATTCCAACTCGGGTGGGTCGGTATTGGATTAGTCTTGGATCACCAGTATTTACACGTTGAGGATGTACACGATTGTTCAGATCTACTCTAAATGGAGTTACTTTCACTTAGTTTCGTACTCCCATGCTAAATATAAAAAACTGAGTAACTTGAAATAAGGAAACTGAGTAAATGCTACTCTGATTGTAAAAGCGCTGTACTTATAAAAATAGAGTAATTATAATGAAGCTGTCAAAAGCGAAAAACGTGGTTGAGTACAAGGTTCAGTCGATCGAAAATGTTCAAGATGGAACGACTGTATGTTGAATCAATAAAAAATTTAAGTCGAAGTGGTGAATTCAACCCATATATTTCTATTTATCCATAGATTTACAAATTTAAAGTTTTTCGACACTTCCGTTTCAGTTGTCGACAGCTGTCGAAAACAGTCATCGAAATCATTAAAATAAAATAAAAAATAATATTAGATACTGAGTAATGTATACTCAAATTTTGATAAGTGACCTAGTTAATCAGAAATGAGTAACTTTATAGCTACTCTAATTAGGGTAGTTCCTTTTTAACAAAACTGAGTTGTTTTCTACTCAGTTTTGGCAAAATACAAACGAGCGTGACTGAGTAATGTTTACTCTAATCTTGAAAGTTCCACTTTTAACGAACTTTTAACAGTTTTGAGTAATTACAAATGAGCGTGAATGTTAGTCTCAAACATCATCAGAACAGATTCTGTTGATTCTAACCCCGAGCATCTTGACAGATGAGCTTAGGTTCACGTACCCACTAATTGTAGATGACTGTACCATGCATAAACAAAAAAGCCATCCAGAGAAAGAGAGAAAGAGAGAAAGAGAGAAAGAGAGAAAGAGAGAAAGAGAGAAGGAGAGAAAGAGAGAAAGAGAGAAAGAGAAGAAGAGAGAAAGAGAGAGAGAGAGAGAGAAAGACACAGAGAGAAACGGAAGCTAAAGGATGCTGAAGAGGATAATATTTGTATTTAATGTATGAGTTACACTTCTCTCTCAGCGCCAAGCATAAAACTTGATGAAGTTTATTGATCTTTCTTTTTCAAACACACAGGGATGAAAAAAACCAATCCATCATGTGTGCTTGAAAGAGAAACAAGAGCAAGCTCTATTTTTTTTCCTTCAGTTTCTTTCCATTGTACTGAAGGTTTCAGATTGCGAAGTATAATGCGCCATTTAAAAGTGAAATAGGCTGCCATTTTATTCACGTCTTGCCAGCTTTCAAAATTTTGTATGTGCCGACAATTCCGGAGTGTTTTTATAATCACGGTTTTCAAATTATTCAGTCTTCTTACTCAATCGAAAAAAAAGAGATATTTAAAAAAAAGAGATATTTAAAACCCCTAAAAAGACACCAAATAATAACTACTAAAAGTTTTTATAAAACTGTTATGTATAAAATTTTCATAGCTTACGAACGAAGGAAGAAAAATCTTGCTAAGTAACAGAATTTTTTTTTGATACAGCCAATTTAAGACTAACATGCACCATAACATAAAAAGGTCAATTACTCCGATATTACAACTTTTACAACTTTGATATTTGACCATACGCGTAGAAACATTTTTTTCTTCGAATATTATCCCCTCTCGCCCCTGAAAATATTTGCACTAAGGAATCAAACACCCTGTGTATGCACATGTTGATATCTCCTAGGGCTGATTTGATTTGTATATTAAACTTGGTCCTGCACTCCTCGAACCAAAAGTGGGTTGTTCAAGTGACCGTCTTACCCTTACTTACTTCTCTGTAAGAAGGGTAAAAATATTCACCATTCAACATTTAGGAAAAATTACAACATATCGTCGGCATTATATTCATCAAGTATGAATATGAGCTCCACAGAGTTGAAAATAATATTCGATGTAAATACGTTCAATTGATAAATTGTTCTATGATTCATTCGATTTGACAGAACCAGTAAGCCAAAATTATCGGGGTACATTGACTTCAATTACGTCTATATAAGGTCTGGTGCAGTAGCCACAACAATATTAGTTAAATGAGCAAAATTCGCTCATGACACTAATACCACTGCACTCCTTGCGCACGCTACACAAAAGCTCGCAAAGAGCTACGTCATACTATTTATTTTGATTCGTTCGGTCCGTGATTGTTTATTGTATGCGCTATAAAACTTAATTTTTCAACCGATTCCAGTCTACCGATGATGGAAAATTGGCTCTATATCGCTACTCGATTGTCAAATCTCATCAGCGTTTTAAAGTTTGTGTGGCAAAAATTCAATTACCTCCAGTTAAATTCACTATAAATTATCCATATTATCGGGAGAAATGCTTCTGCTCAACAAATGGCATTTTTTCCAGATTATTTCCACAAATCAGCATTTATAATAAACGTTTGAACCATTTTTTTTTTATCTGAACCTATGCCCGCCAATAGAAAGTTCAATAGTGTTACGTCATCACTCGTCGGCTCAGTAATGTTTACATTATTTTATGACCCTTCCACATGTATAGTCATGATGGCATGGTGCGTGTACCTTCCCTCAGCAACTTTGACTATAGAACGCCATTGCATTGACTTTACTCTGGAGTTGTTACCGGGTTGGTTGGTTCTTAGTGAAATAACAGCTGCTGTTTGGGAACCAACAGATGATGTTTGGGACTAACATACACGCTCGTTTGTAATTACTCAAAACTGAGTAGAAAATAACTCAGTTTCGTTGAAGGTGGAACTACCCTAATTAGAGCAAGTCTAGGTTTTTTTTTCATAAGGGCGAATCTGAAATTGAGAGACTCTCTTTGATTACTTTCTCTTTTATTCATATTCCTTTCAGCTTTACGTTTTACATTTTACTATTTGTAGAGTATGCTAGCCAGCAATGTTGTGTTTCAATCAGTACTAAAGAATCTCTCAGAAGTTTTATAATCGCGCTGTAATAAATTAAAGAGAGCGAGAGAGGAGAGAATCTCTCATTGTTAGATTCGCCCTATTGAAAAAAATCTTAGAATTGAAAGGTTACTCGTTTTTGATTAGCTAGGTCACCTTTCAACATTAGAGTAAACATTACGCAGTGGCGCTTGTTTGTAGTTTGTCAAAACTGAGTAGAAAACGACTCAGTTTTGTTAAAACTGGAATGATCTCGCAAAAAAGGAGTAGCAACCTCGGGCGGCCAATCATGCTCATGCTCACTGTGTGATGGGGTGGTAGGATTGTTAGACGAGCTTAACTTTCATAAAAAAAGGCATTGAAATCATATTTACCAAGGTGGATCCGCCCTTTTCAATTGTAGATTTTGATACATTGATTGAGAAAATTGTAAATTTTTTTTTGCATCACACAGCAGTTCATAATGTAACCTTAAACTTCAACTAACAGCTGAAGACTGCAGATTTTTCCAACAAGTGGTAAATTAAATTAGATACACGTTGTTATCCCTGTTTTTCTTTCCAAGGACTCATAGCACGCCCGTCTCTGCTGGTATGATTGAACTTATTCATCCACGTGTACTGCGCAGCTGAAACTGAAGCAATCGCAATTTGTAACTTGACACCACCGTAAGTGGAATCGTCCTGGGAATAGCCCACGTCCGCACTGTGGCACTCTCCTTCCGTCCAAAACACGTGCACTTTCCTAGGTCGGCGTATAAATCGTTCCGGAAGAAACAAGTGCAGACCGAAAACTCGACAGCCACCGTGGGGTGTGGGATGAGCTATTAATATTTTAAATGCATCAAGAAGAGGGTTATCAGTTGGAAAGTTGATGGCTGATTGTGGTACGCTCGAAGGAAAAAATTCGCTTCCTAAAGAAAAGCGAAAAGCCAAAAGGTATAGCATTTCATAAATTCAGCTCATGTTTTATGGATCCACGTGGAATGAAGTTGCGCCATCAGGTCGCTGAAGAGCTTCGGTTGAAAAATTAAATACTAATTTCAGCGTAAATAATCATAATTTCATAAATGGAACGGAGGAATATGTTCAACGCAGACGAGCAAACATGGAAAGAATGAGGTTAAAGAATTATGTTTCAAACGATGGTGTTGGAAGGAGGTGTGGATAGGGATTAGTGCAGAAAATCAAAGTGATTATTTTCTGCAAACATGTAGAACTTCATCTTAAAAAGATGAAGAATCAATCATACCGAACAACAAGGAACGGAAAAGTTCCCACAAGCAAGTCGAATGATAAATTTTCTATTCCATTGCCAACTCCATCCTCTCCCCCATCGTCCGATTTCCGGAAAGCAAAATAAAAGCCACAGCAGGTTGACCGATAATACTCAACTCGGCTTTCGCAAAACGAGCAAAAAAAAAAACTGCTGGAAGCACGATGGAGACCCTGATCTAACCTCGATAGTATGGCGTTCAAACTTACATAACCTTGTCATCATCACATTATCGGATTAGAGGATTTCGACGTTATTAAATTTGACTCTCTTCGTTTGCCAGAGTCTAGTCGAATTGCGGTGGACAGTCGGTCAATATTGAATTCGGTCGCTGGGTTTACTTTCTTTCCCTTGGTCATATTCTTTTCTAGCTGCACGGGAAGTTTTCCAGTGAGTCGTGGAAAGTCGTGACATATGTGGGTTTGCATGCCTGCAGGACTTATGGTCTCGTTGCTCGGTCGTAGTTTTTTTTTTCCACGAGTGTTTCGAATTGGATTTCGTGATATCTGGGAGGAGGATTTTTCCTTCTCAGTTGGCAGAGGATGAAAAGGATGGAAGGAAAGTTGGTAGACGTGTAAGCTAGAGGGTTAGAACTCACCTGAACTCTGGCTTCGGTGAGGTTGATTTTCATCGCCAAATCCTCTCTGGTAAAAACATCCGGATAGTGGGTTTGAGCGAAGGCAGTCTCAAGCTCTTCCAGCTGTAATTTTTTTTAAAGTTAAATCTAAGCTTGCTTTGTTTTCATCTGGGTGCAAATACCTGTTGTAAAGTGAAAGTTGTCCTATTCCTACGCTGTTTCCGTCTAACGAAACTTTCATCATGGATAGCAGGGTGGTACGAGTAACTGGTGTCTGAAAGTGAAGATATTATTGTTTTGTTAGGATGTGTTGGCTTTTGTTATAAATGTGAATAATAGAAAATACTATCGTGAATTGTAATGCAATCTTTTACTGTAATGTAAATGATCATGTGAATTGTCTTACTTTTACTATCAAAAGCTGTTCAACTTGAAAATGTTTCGAACAACCAGGAATAGGAAACAGATTCTCAGTCAAAGCTGCACTGATCCAGTTATACAAACTCATAGGTATAGCACATTCTCGATTTTTGTACAAGTTATGTAGATCATCCCTTACTACAAAGATGGTGTTAGGGGATTAATTACTAACCTTTTTTTATATTGGCTTAGGCTCCGAGTTACACAGGTTGTTCGTTATTCCGTTAGTGTAATCGATGAGTTCATTAATGCATAAATTGATGACACACCAAATCGGTTGTGATCGTGAAAATATATTGTCATTTGCTTCTGCTTCTGGTGATTTTCCATCGGACGTAACTATGCAACAATTACGGATGTGGTGAAATTGCTGTCGTCTTTATAATCACGAATTACCACTTCAGAGGAATCAGCTCACACTTTTGATGTAGTGTAACCGTTCACGAATTCTGAGTTTTATTATCGGTTGCTTAAGCGCCACTCTCGAAGAGAGACCACTTTAGAGACTGCTTGGCTCAGGGAAAACGCTTGAACGGTTAGGGAACGTTCATTAATTACGTCACGCAAAAATTGACTTTTTTGTAACCCTCCTCTCCCCCTTGTCATGTTTTTTGTATAGACCTCCAATTTTTTTCTATGGATCGTCACGTTTTCTCAAACCCCCTCCCCTTACTGCGTGACATAATTAATGGACCTTCCTTAATGGGAAAGTTGGAAAAATTTCTTGAACGCAATATAAATCTCCTCCCTTTATCAGCCGAGATATCTTAGGGACTGCTGAAGAATTTCTACCCCAATTGAGTAAACAACGAATTATAGACTGTTCCAGAAATTATAAACACACTTTCAAAATAACGAAAAAGTCATGTTTTGCTTAGTTTAAAAAATTTATTAGACAAATCATATTTGTATTTGTGTTTTATATGATATTTCACTCTTATTTAATCAAAATATTTAATCATAGCCAAGACTCCTAACTTTTCCTCGAACATGACCCATTAACTTCTGCACAGTGGTACTTCACACCATTTTGACCACGTTTGGCCAATCTTTTTTAAATTTTCGGATGTCATTCGCTGGTTTTATGAATTTTCGAAGCTTTGCTTTGGTTATAACCCAAAAGTCTCGATTGGCCGTGCTTCCGGGCAGTTCGGCGGATTCATGTTTTTCGGCACGAAACATACATTTTGAATTTTGTACCATTCTTAAGTGTCTTGCGTAATGACATGACGCCAAATCAGGCCAAAACACTACTTGACCTTCGTACTGCCTAATCATCGGCAATAATTGCTTTTGGAGACATTCCTTAACGTATTTCTGAGTGTTCATCGTCTCCGTTGTGATGTACGGACTAGATGTTTTACCACACTCGCATATTGCCTGCCAAACCATAACCTTCTTGCAAAATTTTTCGGTAAAACCCCTTCTCCGTTTCGGGGATGTCTTTGTCTTCGCTTACAGTATAGAGTTGTGCTCCGGGAGGCGTTTTGTAATCTAGTTTCACATACGTTTCATCGTCCATTATTAAATACCCAGAATTTCTACACAATAACGAATCGTAGAGTTTGCGGGCCCGTAGTTTCACGGACGCGGCCTGTTTTGGGTTCCTTTGTGTTTTTTCTGCTTTCGGTATGTTTTTTAGCCCAAGTCTTTCTTTGGCACGCATGACATTACTCGACGAGGTCCCTAGTTTTTTCGCAACATCCCGAACGGAAGTCGCTGGTTTTCGCTTGTAGGCAACCCTGATCTTTTATCGATATCCGGACTAACAGGACCGGATTTCCGACCACTCTTCGGCGCATCTTCAAACGTACACTGTTTTCTATATTTTCGAATCGCAGATCGTACCGCTCCGACGCTTACACCCTCTTCCTTGGCCAATTTTTTCAAGGAGAGTCCGCTCACAGTGCACCATTTGTGCACGATACCGGAGGAAGACCGCGCATTGTGATAGGTAACACAAAACTGAGCACTTTTTTGATGCAATGTCATTCAGAAATGTGCAAACAAAAAGACGCAGCCAAAACATGTTGAAATAAGTAATTATATTCAAAGTGATTGTTAAAATAAGGTGTGCTTATACTTTCTGGAACAGTCGTTAATCACCCGAAATTAGTAAGTAATTTATTCCCAGTAACTGACGTTAAACACAACTAAATTTAACTAAATCGAATTCGTTTTCATTTGTAGCATCGTTTATTTGTGTTGGACGGTTTCGACGAAAATAGAAAAACAAGAGCGAACATGGCCATGTAACTTAGCTCTAAAACGTACCTATGCAGGTTTTTCGAAAGATCAGATGACTGGTGGGGCCCGTTGGAACTTCGACGACTCTGTTGCGGCTTGTTTGAACTGAGATCGATGGTCCACGAAGATGGCGCTGGCTGTAATGTCCTCGCTGCTATTTGGGTGCAACGATGAAATGACCCGTGTATGTAAAGACTGTATTCGATGAAATTTGGACACACAAAAATAGGTCACCAAAAATTTTCCTTGAGCCCGATTCTTTTCAAACTTTCTGGACATAAAGTACTACTAAATGGTTAAGTTTTGACATCATTGGCTCTTCTCCCAACCCAAATGCCCGCACCTTTGCCTTGACCCCTTTCATCAAATTTTGGGCAATGATAGGACCGACTTGCTTACTTACTTTTAATCACACTTTCTTTAGTTCAAGTTCATTTTCTATCAGTTTTGGAGTTTTAACGAGCTTTGCCTTCATGATTGCCCAAAATTTTTCAATTGGGTGAAGTTCCGGAGTGTTTGGAGGGTTGACGTCTTTTGGTACAAAAACTACATTATTTTCTTTGGACCAGTCTAAGACGGGCCGGGCAAAGTGGCAAAATGCCAAATCCAGCCAAAACAGTGTCGGGTCATCGTGAGATCTCAAGAAGGGCAGAAGTCGTTTTTGGAGGCATTCGTCCTTGTAGATTTGTCCGTTGACGGTCCAAGAGGTAATGAAGGGCTGACTCATTTTACCCCATCCGCAGATCGCTTGCCAGACAAGGAATTTTTTGGCGAATTTCGACAGTTTCTTCTTCCGTACATTCTCCGGAGCGGCCAATTTAGAGGTGGCGACGTAGTGTTCCTGTCCTGGCATTTGTTTGGTGTCGGCTTTAATATAGGTCTCATCGTCTATCACAATGCAGAACGGTTTTGTGAGCCACTCCCTGTACAGTTTTCTTGCACGAGTCTTGGCCACCGAGTTCTGTTTATCGCTCCGGTTCGGTGCCTTCTGGACCTTGTCCACATGTAATCCAGAACGTTTCATTGTTTTCTGCACGAAACAAACTGAAACTTTCGCCTTTTTCGCAACATCCCTGATCGAAATGTTGGGATAACGCTTAAATTGGTTCAATACCATCCTGGCCTTCTCCGGATTTGATGTGCCACGTTTTTTGCCACTACCATTTTTCCGCTTGGTTATCTTACGGTCCTTGAACGTTTTGATCACATGAGATACGGTTGAATGTGTGATTCCGAGCTGTTTTCCGATCCATCGATGAGAAGCGTTTGGGTTTTCGAAGTGAGTGCCCAAAATTTGTTGGCGCACTATTTCTTCATTCGAAGCCATCACTGAAATCACTCGACCGATTTTCACGAAACTCATTACACAATGGACACAACACAATGAAATACATTCAGTTAAAATTTCAATAATTTTTACCCACACGCTATAAAGTTACGAACAATTGCGTGTGTCCAAATTTCATCGAATACAGTCTTTATTACGGCCGAACTAGAGATGCAGCTGGAATGGAAGCTTCCGATTTTGTTTTTGCGAGAGCAATGCTGGCATATGAATGCCTTCTCTATCACCGGAGCTGATCTGCCTTTACGAAAAGAGCCACACGCATCCAAAGGGACCCGGCTTCGTGTACCTAGCCGTTGCAACCGAGCGGGGATCGGTGAAGCTCTATCCTTCGGTTTGGATCGGGTTCACAGCGTGCATTTGACGATACGCACTCTCAAATAGCCCCGGTTCTGGACGACGGATGGGAGATTCTTCGCTTCATTGATTTAGGCGACTTCACTCACTTCTCCGATTGAGTACCCCCTCGAGGCGGGCCTTCACGGTACACACAAGTCTCGATGATCCTTAGATATAATTCGACTCGCATCACGACAGCGCTAGTATTAAGTCAAATCGCTCACATAATGTTTGCATTAAAAAGAAATTACTTTTTTCGGATGGTGATAAAAAAAAGCTACGACAGGTAATTGCTTTTCATAAATTTCCCATGGAAGGTAATGATTTAAGCTTACTTGTAATAAAATCTACGCCTTTGCCAGCGACTCTTCGGCGGTTAACCGGAACATTCACTATGGCGGACGAAAACATGCGCGTAGGCGTATGTTTTCGTTATATTTAATAATTCCTCCTCAGTATTCGCGACAACATTGTTGGAGTAGACCTTACGCTTCAGGTTGGCCCAGAAATTCTCGATGGGACGCAGCTGGGGACGTTGGGTGACTTGGGCGCCACATCAATATTCAGCCGCTCCATCTCTTCCAACGATCGCTTCGAGTAGTCGACCGACGCCAGATCCGGCCAGAACACCGTGTCTTTGCCTGGCAGGCATTTCGTACTATAAATTTCCCCGTTCACGGCCAGCCCAGAGCGAAAGAAGAGCGGTTTTGAAATTCCCTTCTCGCTGATTGTCAGCCACAGCAGCACCTTCTTAGGGAAATTTGTTTGCTAAATAAACTTCACCTCGCAGCTCACTTCCTTCGCTGGGAAGGTAAAATATGAAGTGCCCTGCTAGTCGTTCCCATCCAGGGTAAGATAGGTCTCGTCGTCCATCACCACCACCACGTCGCGATTTGCCGGGAAAATTAAAATCGACTTGACCATCTTATTCAGCCGCTGCCGCTGCGTCATTGCCTGCAGCACCGAAACCAGTGGACGCGACTTCCGCTTCCTGACATGTATTTTCATGTTCGGCAGGTACTTTTTCACTGTTTGACTGGTTGAACCAACCTTCCGGCCAAGCGCACGCAGCAGCGATGGAGCCACTTTTCCCTCGGTCTTCCTCTTCAGCATCCTTTAGAGCTTGTTGTCGCTCAGGGTCGTCGGCCGCCCTGTATCGGGCTTTCTTTAGCTGCTAATAGTGCCAAGATGTTGTAGATGCCGGAACGGGCGTATACGGCGTCCAAAAAGTGCGGCACGATGTCCGTTTTCGATGCGGCGGGGTGCCGTTCTATGAACGCGCACCATTCTGAACGGAGTTGATTCACTGTTTTTGACATCACGGTTAGAGTTCGCTGTCAAATTTTGTCTGCTGACTCATGGGTTACTATGATTGATGCTGCATGGGTAACTTCGTGCTCAGTTCCCAAGAAACTACTGAACCGATTAGAATGAAACAACCGCCAAATGAAAGGTACTTTGCTTTTGAATCATTGGAATCAGTTCACTGGTTCCGGAATTTCTGGTAAGTAGTTTATTTTGACCTAAGATCAAAATCCATCATGCGGCACCTCCAAGTACATGATAATTCAAAAATAAGTCCAATGGTCATGATATCAAAAGTCCAGAACTACTTTGGCCTCATCCGGGTTGATGTTCCGGCTATTCCCGGGAAAGTGGCCAGATTCAAATTTGGATCAAAAGCCATCATGTGACAACATAAGAACTCAAAAGTAAGTGCTATGGTGATGATATCAAATTTTCAGGACCATAATGACCACATCTAGGTTCTTATTCCTAGTACTCCCAGGAGAGTGTTTAAGATAGGTTTAAGTGTTTATATTGAAATAAATTTACATGTAATGTGAGAACAAAATCGCTTTAGTAAGCAATTTGTAATTTCGACTGGTTATTGCATGGGATTCCGGATTATCCGGAATATTCCATCATTACAATGATTTAACGTTAAATCTTTGAATTTCCTTAATTGAAACTTTAAGAAAAACTGTATTCAACACCAAAATGAAAAAAAAAAAACTGAAAGTGCTATCATTAAATAATAACATTTATTTTTATATTCCTACTGATTCTTAAGACTCATTATTTTTTATATACTTTATCATAAAAAATTAAAATAGGTCAAATGGTTCAAATGGTAAATGGTATATTTTGAGAAATATTTTCTAAAATTTCGTTTTTTTGACCATCCTATTTGAAAATGAAACACCTTAGAGCCTGTTCATAAACCACGTAGACTCATTTTTGAAAATCTGAGATCCCCTCCCCCCTCGTAGACTATTCTTCATACAATTTTTAGATTTTTTGTATGGAGCGTAAACTCTGGTCAAACCCCCCCTCCCCTAGAAAAGTATACGTGGTTTATGAATTAATGACAAAATGATAAATTCGAGTCATATATTTTTCGAAAAGGAGCAAACCTACCTAGTATTTCAGAGTTCTAAGATCCATTTCATCCTTTTAGTTTCGAATTGCTGAATTATCAAATATCACGAATGCTCCGAAACTTCCTGAAGATCATGAAACGATCACTTAGAGCCGTACATTGTTCTCCACAACGCTTTGCTTCTTACAGTTTATGTACAAACGGGTTTAAAAAGAATCTTATTGCTTTAGGACGAGAATAATGAATTTACCATTTTATTGGATGTACCGGAAACTGCAGGAGGCCATGAAGTGGCCATATCTCGACAATTTTTTTATAATTTTTTCCGCCTTTTGCATGGAATGAAATCACTGTGCAGCGTGCCGTGTGCAGCTCTCTCTTGTTGGACAAAAAAGTCCTAGCAGCAGCTAAAGAAGAGGTTGCCGGCGTCGGTGGTGTAGTGGTAAGCGTGACTGCTACTGGCACCCCAGTGGGTCTGGGTTCATCCCAGTCGACGTCGGTGGTTTTTCTGAGGCGAAAAAATCAGGTCACGTCTTCCTTCGGAAGGGAAGCAAAGCCGTTGGTCCCGGTTCATAGTCATGAGTCGTTAGGTAGAGTCCAGGTGGTGGAGTCTTCTCCCTGGCGTCACCATGTGAGGAAATAGGCCGACGGAAAATAAATAAGTAAAAAAGCAGCTAAAGATAAGTTCTCAAGGCTTTCTCCATATGAGAACTTTTGGCCCAGGATTTCGCCCTGAATTTTTGCTCAGCACTTTGTTATGCTTTTTCTGCTTCTTATAAATCTTCAGGTTGTTGCGTTTCGTGATTCTTTGCACCACTCCAAGGCAGGTACCATTCTTTTTGGCCAAATCACGAATCGACATCAATCTGTTCCGAAGTAAGAGCTAGACTACTTTTGGGTCCAATTTTGGGTCAGCTGGACCTGGTTTTCCTCTTCTTCCTGGCAGCTCATCGAACGAGTAGTGTCCCCAAACTTGTTGAAGACAGATTGTACGTTGTCGTGATGAATTCCGAAAAAGATCCGTTATTTTGTTCATCGAGACATCCTTTTAACGAAGCTTTTTAACACTCATTTTGATTCGCAGCATCTCGAAAACGATCACTGTTTACAAAAAGTTCAGTAGCTGATCATGTTGTTGACAGATGAACGCGTCGAATGTAGGTAGGCTCAGACTGATAGTCTTACGCGTGTATGTGTAAGCGCATCTCAAGCGATGCCAGTTTATTTTCAATACAATCCTTACTGGGAAGCAGATAAACTCTCTGAACCTTCACGAGAAATTCACTGGGATGTTGAATAAAGGGATTGAGTTTACAGCAGAGTTCGTTTTGGTAAACGATATGTTAAACTCTTGTGTATCTTTATCTTCAGATTATGTTACATTGAGCTAGTGTTAAGGAGATACACAAACTATATTGAATATAAGTACCGGTTTAAACTAGCTGTAGGCTGCTTTTGGCATAACTCACAAAGTGTGATAGTAGTTCTCATGATTGGGAATCTATATAAATAAAAATGAGTTGGGGTTTCCTTTGTCACGATTTAACTCGCGAGCGGAAGGACCGTTTGGCATGAAAATTTGTATGCAGGAGTTTTTAAGGCCAGGGAATATTTTTAAGATAGTAAGAGACCCTCCCTTCTCTGAAAGGGGGGGCTTCCATACAAATGAAACACATTTTTCTGCATAACCCGAGATCTGATCAAGCAAAGGAACCCAAATTTAGCATGCGGAAATTTTTGGAGGCAAGAAATGTTTCTATGGAAGTTTGAAACCCCTCCCTCTCTAGAAAGGAGGCTCCCATACAAATGAAACAGAAGTTTCTGCATATATAAAGAACTAATCAAGCTAATGGAACCAACTTTGGCATGCGGGGTTTTCGGGTGGCGAAAAATGT